>CM077253.1:19275068-19532568 GCA_039654775.1 Spinibarbus caldwelli | reverse complement strand
TGATGTCAAAGAAATGTGTTTACAAGTTGGAAGGGTGACCTAAGAAAAACAGTCTTGGAAAAAAAATCTAACTCATCTGGCTTAAACAGCATATTATTGTTTGATGAACAGCATTTATTTAAAATAGAATTTTTTTTGGTAATCTCTTTACTGTTGTTTTTAATAAATTGAATGTGTTCTTGCGGAATAAATTTATTAATTATTAAACCCAAACTTCTGAACACTAGTGTAAAATTATTTTAAATATGTTCCCAAACAGTTCCATTAGTCTAGATCTTGATACCTTTTTAG
The DNA here is from genome assembly GCA_039654775.1 of Spinibarbus caldwelli. Taxonomy (NCBI): domain Eukaryota; kingdom Metazoa; phylum Chordata; class Actinopteri; order Cypriniformes; family Cyprinidae; genus Spinibarbus; species Spinibarbus caldwelli. The sequence goes on along the minus strand of CM077253.1, from coordinate 19,532,277 downwards.
GGGATTTAGGATAATAATCCTGGATGCTCCTTTTGGGGGCTGACCCATCAGCTGAGCCTTTCTGTCTCTCTCTGCTTTCATTTGCTGCTTTTCCACTCTTCTGAGGAGAGGAAGACTTTTCATTTGAATTTCCAACAAACTCCACAGTGAATGGGTGGCACTGATTGACCAGGTACAGTGTGCAGCCAGCGGTCAAACATCCAGACTCGCCTCGCCCCAAACTCTGACCGTCCAGGGAGGAAGGGTTGGGCCCGAGCTGCGGAAACATAGAACGGTTTATACTCACTTATGCTTTTGTATAACACTGGTGTTAATAAAATTGACTGAGTAAAATGTACATCGTTGTTTAGTTTAGTTTTACCTGTGTAACCAGAACTTCCCGTTTGGCATAGTTGGCCACAAGTTTGACTGTGAAGAAGAGACGCACTTCCGTTATTCCTTATAAACAGAAACAAACGCGACACCTACAACTTTTGCGATACTAGGATGGGTGTGATGTTATCTAAAAACCCACCCTGATGCCTTGAGCACTTCTTATCTGTAATTCTGGATTCAGGGCCTCGTCCTAACATTAAAGCTCGCCCATCAGCCAGCTCCACCCGAGCTCCATTCACACTCACTAGTGTGCACTGCATCTCCATTCAGCAGCTGGACTCCAGGAGGAGAAGTTACAGTAAGAAATACAGTACAATTCAGATTCAAATAGCCTGACTAAATGCTAAATTAACATTATTCCGTACATTTGCTATATATCCAATGAGATAATTGCGAATATTTAAGCAGATAACTGAACTGTAACTCATTAGCTCCTTACGTAAACTTCGTTTTAATACGTCCTTTAGTGTTTCTGTTGTAAATACAATAAACTCAGTCGAGCTTTAAAACCAGAGGACTCATAATATAGGCTCAAACTATCTCTACAGCTTACGCAGTCTGAGTGAATCTACAGAGTCTATCGAAATTATATTTAAATCAAACCACCGTGATTTTACTAATAACAGAATACGAAATATAAATAGTGCTTACCAGCTGTCTTGTGGTTCAGTTGTTGTACACGCTTTTCTGGTCCGACAGGTAAATATCTCCGATGTGGAACAGCGACATCTTCTGTTTGGTTCCCAAGTCACTGGGAATCAGCCTTTTCATTCGTTACTGTTGTTATTAATTTACTACTGTAAAACTGTCGTCTTAATAAGGCACAACCAGCAGAAAACTACATATTGTCTATAGATAGGCAGATAGACAGATAGACATTAAGCTTTGCATTTTCCCTAAACAGTTTCTATGTTGAAAAAGGCTTTGTTTGTGTAGTCCCTGAAAATAAGTACAAAGTGTACAGACAAAAGAACTGTATGTCCATTCGGTTTTTGTGTATGTCTGTTAGATGACAAATCTTCAGTTTACATAAGGATTATCATGCAATAGGATATCCTGCTAATAATGGCTCCGTAAACATAGTTTATTTACTCTGCATAATGCAGTACCAACGGTTTAGTTTAAATTGGCATATGTTTTTGTCTCAAAGCAATGGAGCCCCGCACATGACATGCAGAAGAAAAAACAGATATCGTGGCCATAAATCAAGATTTCATTCCCACAACTTCATGGCCATGTTGTACTAATTCATTCTTGTGACTGGACAGATTCATAGTTTAGAGAGCAAAGAGAGTCTTTGTCTATCACACAATATGCCGTTTTCTGTGTAATAATACTGTGACTACACAAACTATGACTACTGCAGACTAGTTTTCACTTTTGACAGCTGGCATTGACTCCTCTAGACTGTAAATCAGGGCAAAAGTTATGTATTGTATTGTAGCCTTTAACTAAAATGAGAGCACAGTTAGTCATGGCAACAAATTCTTTTTTTTTTTTTTTTTTTTTTTTTTTGTTAACAACTGTTTATAGTATAAAACAAAAACAGCTGTGCAAATTTAGAACCCACCCCAACCCATCCCACCCCCAGGTAGACTTAAAAAATATAATAATAATAATAATAATAATAATAATAAATAAATAAATAAATAAATAAATAAAAATTAATTAATATTAATAGAAAAATAAATAACAATAAAATTATTTTTTACAAAGATTTTAGAAAAGATGACACATTAAAAGCTGAATGCCATAAATTTACAGTTTTCACATTAGCTCCATGTATACGAGAAGTTGAGAGTTCCATCGAGATGATGTCCAAAAAATACACAGTCCAGGTTCGTCTGTCCATTGTGTGAGGAGGATTCCAACGGTTGACTTGCAATTTTTTTGCTGCTGTGAGAGCAGCTAACAGTAAACATCTCTGTTGGACGGACGAGGTGAAGTCCCAAAAGTCATTCATGAAAAAATGGCACGGAGTCAAACATATATCAGTACCCAACAAATATGATAGGTCCTGTGAGAGCTGAGTCCATAAAGGAGAGAGAGAGGGGCACTCCCAAAAAAAATGCAAAAACGTACCTAAAGATCCTTGAGAACAGAGATTACACTTAGGAGAAGACAACAGAATCATATAAAAACGTTTCATTGGAGTCAAGTAAACCCTATGCAGCAATTTCCAATTAATCATTTGGTGATTAGGGTTTTTAGAAGACAATTTAAACATACCCCATAGCTGATCCAAAAATAAAACATGCACATCCTCATTAGGATCCTTAGCCCAAACAGTTGTAATAGATAAAGGTTTGTATGAATGCTCAAGAAGAAAGAGATAGATGACTGAAGCAGAGGAGGGAGATTCATCAGAAGGAAGGATTAGTTTGTGCAAAGGGTGAACAGGCAGTTGAGCGTTCCAAGGCACCCCATACGCCTGTAGGACCGATCTAATGCGCAAATACATAAAAAAGGAGGTGCCTGGCAGATTATATCGAGTTTTCAGATTCTAGAAGGATTTTAAACCACTATCATCATAGATATCTCCTAGATTGTTTACTTTATTATGAATCCATTGCGGACAATGAAATGGAGTACTGCCTGACAAAAGATTATTATTGTGGAAAATAGGCGAATGCCTATGCCATATTGTAACTAGTTGTGAACGTCTTTCAACATCCCTCCATGTGGAGAAGAGGTGGGTTACAATGGGACCAAACCGAGATTTACACTGCCTAAGCGGAACCCCCGAAAAAATAAGATGTTTCAATTTATACGGATAAACAATAGATTCCTCAATTGCTCTCCAAGACACAGAAGCATCAGGATCAAACCAAACTGATAAAGGACGGAGGGAAAAGGCTTGAGCATACAGTCTAAAATTGGGGAAAGAAAGACCTCCATGTAATTTACATCGCTGTAAGGTAGTCAGTTTAATACAAGGACGTTTCCCATCCCATATATACCGTGAAACACATGCTTCAAATTTGTTCCAGTAGCCAACCGGTGGAGCAAGAGGAATCATGGAAGAAAAGAAATTAATACGTGGGACAACATTCATTTTAATCATTGATATACGAGCCTGAAAAGAAGTAGGAAGACGAGACCAATTTTCCAAATCTAAGGATACTTTGACTAGAATACTATTATAGTTTTTTGAGATGATTTCCTGCAGGGAAGGAAAAACATCTATCCCCAAGTACTTAAAGTTTTGAACCAATGGAATAGATATAGAAAGGGACATGGAATCAATTTTAGAATTGAGGGGAAGTAGACATGACTTACTCCAATTAATTTTAAACCCAGAGAGAGATCCAAAATGGTCAAATAAATTCAACACATGAGGAATAGAATGTGACGGTTTCTCCAAAAGCAATAAGATATCATCAGCAAACAAAGAAATATGATGATGAGTATTCCGTATAATTAGGAGAAATAGTTTCAGATTGTCGGACCGCTTGAGCTAAGGGATCCAAGGATAGGACAAATAACAGAGGAGAAAGCGGGCAACCCTGACGAGTACCTCGATGTATAAAGAATGGGTTAGAGCGAACAGCACCTGTGAGAACAGTGGTTGCTGGATTGGCGTACAGAACTTTTATCATATTTATGAAACTCGACCCTAGACCCAGATGCTGTAGAACCACCCATAAATAGTTCCATTCTAGCTGGTCAAAAGCTTTCATCATATTAAGAGATAATACTGCGCAAGGGGAGGACGAACTATTCATTGAATTAATAATATGATATAACCTGCGTAATTTATCTGAAGCTGAGCGAGATTTAATAAATCCTGTTTGGTCATGACGAACTAGCCTATTCATAAATTTCTCTAGATGACGAGATAGTACTTTAGCATATAATTTAACATCTGTCCCTATCAAAGAAAGTGGCCGGTAACTAGAACAGGAAGTCGGATCTTTATCTTTTTTTAACAAGGGAGAAATAACAGCTATATTAATAGATGGGTGAAATGAGCCTTGAGTAACTGAAAAATGTATCATATCTAACATGAGGGGGCCTAAATCCGACCAAAAAGTAGTATATAATTCGACTGGAATACCATCTATGCCTGGGGATTTCCCCTTGTTCATAGATCGGATTGCTGACTCCAGCTCCTGAAGAGTGATCGGTTCAGCCAGGTATTCCCAATCCGAATCTGACAGCCTAGGTAAATCAAGGTTGGACAGAAAAGATGCAAAAGAGTCAGGGTCACCATCCGCAGAAAAAGTATAGAGGTTAGAGTAAAAAGAGTGGAAGGCGATATTAATGTCTTTTGGGTCCGTCATAATGAGCCCAGATTGGGATTTCACTGCTGAAATATTAGCAAACTTTTCACTGTTGCGTAATCTTAGAGCTAAAAGGTGGCTTGGTCTACTCCCTTGAAAATAGTAATTCTACCTGGATCTTTGAATCAGGAATTCTGCCCTGGATCTCAGTAATGAATTGAGTTCGGACCTAACCGCCATGATTTTACTGAGTGTATTGTCTGAGAAACAACATTGATTATCTCTAGTCAGATTCTGGAGCTGTGATTCCAGTTCAACTATCTTTTTGTGTCGTTTTTTTTTTTCTGAAGGAAAGAGGCATATGAAATTGAGTTATTCCTTATAAATCCTTTAACTGCATTCCAAAGTGTTCACGGATCATCCACTGAACCTTGGTTAATTTCAATAAACTCAGCAAATTTATTTCTGAATTGACTGCAAAAGTTTTCGTCCTGTAACAATTTAGGGTTAAATCGCCATCTAGTGGCACGAGATGGCCGAGGGATCAAAGATAATCTGCACAAATTTCCATCATGATCTGACAGAGATAAGGAACAGATATCGGCATCACGAACAGCTGAAGATAAAGAAGTAGAAATGAAAATATAGTCAATTCGCAAATAGGATTTATGAATAGCAGAAAAGAAAGTGAAAGACTTAGCAGAAGGATTTAATAAACGCCAACTATCCACCAATGAGGATGAGGTTACACATTGCTGAAGTTTGTCTGAACAAAAAGCTTGAGAGTGCGATTCCTTTGGTCCAGACCTATCTAGGATATGCAACATTACAGAATTCGTATCTGCGCCCAATACAATTTCAAAATCCGAAAATTTCAAGAGATAGGTTGACAAAACAGAGAAAAATAGTAGGGTCAGGAATACAAGGGGCATTAACTGAAAGAAATACAATATTCCTATTCTCCACTATTGTTTTTATATGTGTTATTCTACCGTCTGTATCACAACCTTTATCTAAAATAGTAATATTTAAAGTCCTCCGCACCAATATTAGGACACCCTTGGTTTTAGTATCCGAAGATTAGTACGATACCACTTCATAGAACTTATTATTACACCTGTGTAAATCCTCCTCTTTCAAGTGGGGTTCTTGAACTAACACTATATCAATCTTTCTTCTTCGCAAAAAATCCAGAAAACCTGCACGTTTGTGAGCGCCATTTAGGACATTAATATTACAACTCAGAATATTAAGGTCAGTCATAGGTATCGAACAGAATTACTGCATAATAAGACAAAATACAAGTTTGAAAATAAAACCAGCTGAGTTTAGCATTAAACCACCCCCCACCGCCACCCTTCCCGTCACTATTCAAAAAAACATAAACACATTCCTATGAACTATGGCAGATCAAACCAAGAACAAACCTTGATCTGCCAGCACCCCTTAATATGATCCGTGGCATCAACAAAAACCTGCACATTACTGAAGCACCAACATTGGCCCCATAATCACATATTGACTAGGTAGTATCTCTATTTACGGAAATGTAATATATGACATATATGTCCCTATATCAGTAGTGATGTTGTCATATATGTTACATATAAGGCAATATATTATTTTCACATACAGGTGTATCTCAATAAATTAGAATGTCGTGGAAAAGTTCATTTATTTCAATAATTCAACTCAAATTGTGAAACTCGTGTATTAAATAAATTCATTGCACACAGACTGAAGTAGTTTAAGTCTTTGGTTATTTTAAATGTGATGATTTTGGCTCACATTTAACAAAAACCCACCAATTCACTATCTCAGCAAATTAGAATATGGTGACATGCCAATCAGCTAATCAACTCAAAACACCTGCAAAGGTTTCCTGAGCCTTCAAAATGGTCTCTCAGTTTGGTTCACTAGGCTACACAATCATGGGGAAGACTGCTGATCTGACAGTTGTCCAGAAGACAATCATTGACACCCTTCATAAGGAGGGTAAGCCACAAACATTCATTGCCAAAGACGCTGGCTGTTCACAGAGTGCTGTATCCAAGCATGTTAACAGAAAGTTGAGTGGAAGGAAAAAGTGTGGAAGAAAAAGATGCACAACCAACCGAGAGAACCGCAGCCTTATGAGGATTGTCAAGCAAAATCGATTCAAGAATTTGGGTGAACTTAACAAGGAATGGACTGAGGCTGGAGTCAAGGCATCAAGAGCCACCACACACAGACGTGTCAAGGAATTTGGCTACAGTTGTCGTATTACTCTTGTTAAGCCACCCCTGAACCACAGACAACATCAGAGGCGTCTTACCTGGGCTAAGGAGAAGAAGAACTGGACTGTTGCCCAGTGGTCCAAAGTCCTCTTTTCAGATGAGAGCAAGTTTTGTATTTCATTTGGAAACCAAGGTCCTAGAGTCTGGAGGAAGGGTGGAGAAGCTCATAGCCCAAGTTGCTTGAAGTCCAGTGTTAAGTTTCCACAGTCTGTGATGATTTGGGGTGCAATGTCATCTGCTGGTGTTGGTCCATTGTGTTTTTTGAAAACCAAAGTCACTGCACCCGTTTACCAAGAATTTTGGAGCACTTCATGCTTCCTTCTGCTGACCAGCTTTTTAAAAATGCTGATTTCATTTTCCAGCAGGATTTGGCACCTGCCCACACTGCCAAAAGCACCAAAAGTTGGTTAAATGACCATTGTGTTGGTGTGCTTGACTGGCCAGCAAACTCACCAGATCTGAACCGCATAGAGAATCTATGGGATATTGTCAAGAGGAAAATGAGAAACAAGAGACCAAAAAATGCAGATGAGCTGAAGGCCACTGTCAAAGAAACCTGGGCTTCCATACCACCTCAGCAGTGCCACAAACTGTTCACCTCCATGCCACGCCGAATTGAGGCAGTAATTAAAGCAAAAGGAGCCCCTACCAAGTATTGAGTACATATACAGTAAATGAACATACTTTCCAGAAGGCTAACAATTCACTAAAAATGTTTTTTTTATTGGTCTTATAAAGTATTCTAATTTGTTGAGATAGTGAATTTGTGAGTTTTTGTTAAATGTGAGCCAAAATCATCACAATTAAAAGAACCAAAGACTTAAACTACTTCAGTCTGTGTGCACTGAATTTATTTAATACACGAGTTTCACAATTTGAGTTGAATTACTGAAACTTTTCCACGACATTCTAATTTACTGAGATGCACCTGTATATCCATCTTCTGGATATATGTATGTATATGTTTATAACATATATGAAATTCCCATAGTAAAATTTGTATATAAACATATATTTAAAGTATGTATATGGTTAATTTTTATAAGGTATTGCATGTTATCACCATTTATGTTAACAATATGTATCAAAATTTTATATGGCACTATATGTTTTGACCATTTGTTAACAATATATATTGAATTTATATATGCAAGTTTATTAGCCATATATGCCTAAAAGATACTGCTCATTGTAAATCATATAACAAAATTACTTTTTGCTTAACTTTATTCATTGTTTCAATTCAGTTTTCTGGGGGAAAAGTAGAGATGAATGTGTGTATCAAATCCCAGGTGAAGGATGTAATTATAATAAATATTTAAAATTTGTGTTTTTATCATTTTGTTCTTGTAATGTGTTGTAACCATGGGCGTTGGAAGCAAAATAAATGTGGGTGGGTCCTCCCCCAGAAAAAAATTACTGTAGTATATGCCATTCTGTAGTCTGGTGCCTTTTAATTAACAGAGTGTCTATTTACACAGTGCAAATAGGCCGTCTTGTTGGCAGGGGCTATTTACATTACCTCTGCCCACTAATGTCACAACTTTACAAAAGACGGCAGCTACAGAACATTTGCAGTGGCGTATGGTAGAGTGTTTTTGACGCGAGCGTCCCGAGTTCACGACCACCTTTTGCCAAAATCGTTCTTCTCCCTTTTACATCTCATATCACATTGGAAAGGCAGTTGTTTTCAATAAAAATAAAAATGAAGTAAAGCAAAGTGAAGTTGAAATAAAGTATCGGGTAAGGTTAGGTGTATCTGAGCAGCAGATATACTTTGATGCTTTGTTTACTTTCATACCTGCGAACTCAGAAGAGGTCAAAAAGGTGACATAGTTCGGAACATGACCGTTGTAGGGGGGTCTGGGGGCATCCCCCCAGGAAGAAAGTTTTTGAGAATTTAACATGTAAATGAAGCATTCTGGTGCACTCTGACAACAAAATAAAGGAAAAAGTCAACATATGCTTCATGTAAAAAAAAAGCACATTACTTTTTGGACAGTGCAACTCTTGTCATTGGTGTTCATACTTCTCTTTGTGAGCAGTGGAGAAACGTATTTTTGCAAATTTTAATGTTCACATTAGAGTGTGCATACTATCAACAAACTCCATCTTTTCACTGCAGAGAAAACGGCATCTGAAGTGACAATTAGATGTATTTACACAGACTGTTTGATGAAGCTGAGGTGCCAAATGCATTTACATCACAAAATTTCAAATGCATAAATAATTTTATAAGATTAATGCTTTAAATATTTCTGAACATACAAGTTAAAAATGTTGGGAAAAAAGCAATACTTTTAAATATGAAACTAAACCACTAGTAGATGACGGTAAACAACTGTTTTAATGAGCGAGTCATCATTCATTCAAATGGCTGATTCATTCAGAATCGAAAGGATCATTGACTCACTTGATTCGTTCAAAAACTTGGATTCATTCAGTATCGAAACACCGCTGTGTGTAGCTTGGAGACACAAAACATTTCTGCTGTGGCTTTGATTAGCAAACTTGAGCAAACTTTGTTGGCGAACTTTGTTAGCGAACTTGAAACTTTGTTAGCGAACTTGAGCAAAAACAGTCAATATTATGTTACAAATTGCAAAATTTGTGTCTGCTTCACTCACAGTGAAGAACTTCCACACCGACGACATGCTTACATGCGAATGTGAGCGTAAGTGTGCCATCAAAACGGACCGGCTCGGAGGGTCAGCTCATGAGAGGAGGTGTATTCCTTGATTTGAAGCAGCAGCGCGCTGACCGATAGTTTTATGACATCAAAGTACCGCGAGAGCGATTCGAACGCACGCAGAGCCATCTGTTCTTTGATGTCATACAGCGATCGGTCTACGCTGTGCTGCTTCAAGTCGAACAAAGAAAGGGACTTTGGTCGAACACGCTTATGGTCTCACTCCAGTCTATGAGCTTAGCCAAGTGGAATAGATTTGAGGAAGCAGTAGTGTGGAATTCAAGGCTGTAGCTAAATGTAGTTTAATTTATTAGGGCATTTGTCATATGGAATGGATTTGACTGACAGCGCTTGGAAAAGTGCACAGACATATTTGCTGAATCAGAGACGGTAAAAGTGGGTGGGTCTAATATCATTGGGTGATATCACAGTACCATTCACAAGGTGTAGGGCAGTTCTGTATTGACTAGACACACCTGCCCAGACTGTAACAGCACCACCTCCAAAGGCTCATCTGGTGACAACAGTGGCTGATACGTAGCGTTCTCCTTGATGTCTCCAACAGCATTGGTGGCCATCATCTCTTCTCAATGTGAGTCGACTTTCATCAGAGAACAACACTGGTTCCTCGTCCAGCGCAAATGCTCCCTGAACCATGCAAGTCTCTCTGGCCATTACAGTCTGGGCAGGTGTGTCTAGTCAATATAGAACTGCCCTACACCTTGTGAATGGTACTGTGACAAGCCAATACTACCTGAATAACATCATTAATCCAGTCATTGTGCCTCTGCATGAGCAACACAGTCCTGATTTCATCTTCATGGACAACAATGCCCAAGCTCATCGAGGTCGCATCATCAGGGAACGGCTGCTGGAGTACCTCAAATGGAGTGGCCTGCACTTTTTCCAGACCTGAATCCCATAGAAAACCTTTGGGATCAGCTGTGTCGTCGTGCAGAGGGTCATAACCCTGCACCCCAGAACCTCAGTGTCCTGAGGGCAGCCCTTCAAGAAGAGTGGGATGCCATGCCTCATGCCACATTTTTTGTGGTGGTATACCCACCACTGTTGTTAGTTTTTGTTTCAATAAATAGTTTGAGATGAAGAAATTACCACTGCATGCTTCTTCTTAAATGCCCTACCTTTATATAATATCACTGTAGCATGAACTTTTTATATTTTTCATAAATTTCAGCTGAAAGTCAAATATCCCTAACTTTTTGTAAGTAGTGTATTTGTCATCTTATAGGTAGTTAAACACTTAAAGATATAGGCACAGTTTTAGCTTAAAAGCAAAATTAAACTGGTACAGTGTTGGATTGCAAGACTTAAGCAGATTAAATGTATATATTTTAACACCATATTGACTAAAATCAAGTTTAGTTTACTGTACCACCCAACATTACCAAAGTTAAAAATTGCTTTTAAATGTTGAGCACTTCCTGAAATACATATAAGGTTCAGACAATTTAATTTTTTATATGATACATTTAAGTGTAAACGTAATTCTGGGCCTAGTAAATCAATTTATTGTAATTATATTATAAAAACCTAACTTTTATTAATTTCTTACAGATGCAGTGATCCAGAAATTTCTTCACCGGGGGCCTCTTGGGGATGGCAATAAACCAAAAACTACCCAAGCTGTGTGAATACAAAACTGTAGACCTTTAGCTGAACCACTACAATTGGTTAATGTTCTGTTTCTTATGCCTGTTCAGTGTTTTGATCAGTTATATATGTAACTGTTTCTTATTTTTTTCTTTTTGATTGTGCAGCTCAATAAGATTTTTTTTTTTCTATTTAAATAAAGACTGTTTAAATAGATGTTACTTTTTGTAGTTTATTGCGACATTTAACATTTTAGGCTTAAGGCATGAAATGTGCAATGCACTGCAACTTTGTAGATACAACCTGTATTAAAAGATAATTTTAAAGATCAAAGATCACACATTAAAAGATCAAATATATGAAACTATATGTTTCATAATTAAAAGATTGTCATATATAAGTGACACGTCACATATATGTAAATAATTTGCTATGCATATATGTCTAATTTATATATAACACATAATTTAAAAAGACATATATCTCACATATATTAATTACATACATTCCATATATGGCAATAAATGTATTATACATACATAAACATATATTTTTGTATGGGGTAGACTTATATGTCAATATATGAAATTGTCCCATTTTCTAATAGGAGTCATATATGAATAGGGCATATATAAAACATGTATTGCATATATGGGGTATTTTGTATATGCACATATATTACATTTCTGTATGGCTAAAAAAAAAGAAAAAAGGAGAGAGACGGAATACAACTAAAACATAAATAAAATAACATCATAATCAGTAAGCGATTCTGTATGCACAATGAAAGCTTCTAGTAACTATGAATTAAGAAGTGAACATTAAAGTGAACAGTGAAAGACACAGTCACCTAACCACTTAACCATCTCTTCTCCGATTAGACAGCAAATGTCCAGCTGAAGCTCACTGAGAGTTGCTGGATGAATGTGATCTGAGAAAAACTCTTACTTCATCTGGGGAGTATAGCATTTTAGGTTCACCTTGATTAAGCATGACCTTCAGCGTTGCAAGATAAAGAAGAAAATTCTGGATGCCAGCTTCTCTCATTTCCTTCCTAATTGGCGCAAATGCACTTCTTTTTGCGGTGATCGAAGAAAAATGTGAAAAGACAGCGTTGCTCCAACGGATGATTTCACCGGGGCGTGAAGTCTGGCGGACCACAAAATGAGCTCCCTGTCCATGTACCGCAACAGTTTAAAGATGAAAACCCGTGGTTTAGCGCGATCTGAGGAGAGCCTTGTGTACATGCGATGCGCTCGCTCCACTTCAATCTCTTTACCCACCAGAGACGGGAGCCACGTCGGTAGCGATCTTTTCAAAAAGCCCATAGGGTCATCCTTTTCGGAACCTTCAGGCAATCCGACCAGACGCAGATTGTTGCACCTATTGCGATCCTGTAAGTCCACAACCTGTTGCTCAAGCGTGGCTACTTGCCTATTGTGATCTGCGACAACTTTCTTTTGTTCTCTCACCTCCCCGGTAAGAAGATCCAATTTAGAGCATAGCGACTGAGCAACTGACATGTGAGAAGCGAACTTGTTCCATCAACTCAGTTCTTAAAATGTCCTCAAAGTGTTTAACAGTTCGCCATCTTGTCCACCATATCACTCATGGTTGGTGGCTTGGATTTCTTCTTTATTGGAGAAGCTGACGGAGACAACTCCTGCTGTTTCCGATTGTATGCCATCAGGGAAAGTATTATTAATGAATAAAACTTAAAATAAAATGAAAAAAATCAGCAAAAAGGGGCCAAACGTACGGAGCTCTACTCAAGTGTGACTAGGTTCATGAGCATGCCACGTGACTCCCCTCCATGGCAACAAATTCTTAGCCACACTATTTTGTTTTTCCCCACACATCATGTGCAGGACTTCGTACCAAGCCAAATCTCATAAATTGCTTTTGTTATGGATAACTATTACTGGATATTCACACGTAGTGAAGCATGTTTACCTCAAATAGTCTGTACTACAAACAGAAGTAAATAGCTTTAAAAATGTCAAGTGTAGAGGGAGTGGTCGATGATGAACAAACAAAAGTTAAAAGGTGTATTTATGGGCGTGCTCATTGGGTGTGCTCCTTATAGGTGAGCTATAGTCATATCCATAAACACATTCTCACAGTAGTTACACATAGCTAAGCGAGAAAGTCATCTGAACGGTTTTGTATCTCCAGGTGAAGGTGAGTATGTGTATAATAAAATCTTTTTAGAATAATGTAGAAATTTTGAGATATCAAGTTTAAATTGTGAGATATGAAGTCACAGTTTTTGTATATGTGTTCACATTTGGGATGTAAAGTTGAAATTGTGTGGGGATTTTTATTATTTTTGTATACTAAATTAAACAATATGTAATTCATGAAAAACATTTTCAAAATTACAAAATTAGTTACAAAATTACCATTCTGTATGTTCTAAATACATGCAACTTGATTTTATTTCTCTCTTTTTCTGTCTTTGTGTAGGACTGAAAACCAGTTGGCATCATTTTACTGCACAAGCTCTGGTTGAACAAACCCAGTGCCTGTAAAACTGCAAAACTGTAAAACCGACTGTACGTTGAGAGTGATTGTTTTGAATTGACTTGCTAAACAGAGCTAATCCACCATGGAACGTGAACAGGACTACTACACTATCATGTATGGGCTGCAGGAGCTTGATTTCCAAGGGAAAACCATGCCCAGTGATCTTGTGCTAATAGGTGAACATGCCTTTCCACTTGCCATGAATCCAAGAGGTCAGGTGCTGATGGCTGCATCTCATTACGGTCAGGGGCGTGTGGTGGTGTTGGGACATGAGCAATACCTAACATGCTTCCCTGGTCTGATAGAGAATGCCCTAATGTGGCTCCTGCCATGTACCGGTGATGCTGGCATTGTGGGGATTCAGAAGAGTTTACGATCAGTAGCTGAAAACTTGAACTACTGCCCTATTAAGACAGAGCTAGGAGACTTTCAGAATGGATTAGCTATATATATCACAGATGCTTACAGTGTCGAGAGCTGTGCAAAGGATCTGATTGCTTTCATCAAAGCTGGGGGTGGCTTAATCATTGCTGGCCAGGCATGGAGTTGGGCTGCAGCCCACCCGCAAGAAAACACTATAAAGAACTTCCCAGGAAACAAGGTGTGCAGTGTTGCAGGAATTTACTTCTCGGAACACCAAGGAGAAGTTGGCGTCTTTCCTGTTCCAAGAAACATCCCTTCTAGTTGGCTTGCTGTATCGTAAGTTCAGCAGACATTGTTCATTTTTACCCATTCTTTAAGAAACATACATTTCACCAACTGCTTTCAATTGTTACTTTTCAGCATAGGCAAGGACTTTAAAGATGACCTAGAGTTTCTTCTAGAAGGTGTGTCCGAGTTTGACATCCAAGTTGGGAGTATAGCGTCTGAAGTGATGGTGCACGGACCATTAGCATTTCCCATTGCAGCCACTCCAGCTGGAAAAGCATTCCTTGCTGGTGCCTATTATGGGCAAGGCCGAGTAATTCTGGTATCACATGAAGGCTACATGGGCCAGGACTCTCTGTCCACTTTCTGGATCAACGCTATTAAGTGGCTTGACGAGGGTCGCAAGGGTGTTATTGGGATCCTACCCAACCTAAAGGCAGCCCACACAGTACTGAGTAAATCTGGTTTAGATTGCCAGTTGACTGGTTTTAGAGAAGATCTAAGTGTCTACGTTTGTACTTCATACAGTGATGCCCAGTGTGCAGAGATCCAAGAATTTGTCGCTGAAGGCGGAGGTCTTATGATTGGGGGTCATGCCTGGTATTGGGCCCAGACCCACTGTGGTTCCAATGTGTTGACTGATTATCCAGGAAATCGCATTCTTAATAAGATGGGATTGTGTCTCTTGGGCAGCACCTTGGGTGGAGGGTTATATAAAGCCCCAGAAATTGAGCATAGTTGTAAAGAGGGGTACCACTTTCGTAGCATGCTGTATCGGTTTGCTGAACATGTAAGCCTGGGGCAAGAATTAACTAATCAAGAACAGAACTGCTTGAAACAGCTGGGCAACGACTGTGCCAGTTACCTTCGCATGCGATCTCATGACAGTGCCGCTTATACTTCAATGGTAGCTCTTCTTAGTGACATAGTGAAGGAGGTAGGTGTTCCACAAGTGTGTAGTAACTGCCCTGTTCAAAGTGCCAAAGACCACCTGATGCTCCACGTTGGGACTGAGGTATACAAAGTGTCACCTGATCCTGATGCCCTTCTTCCATACATCATTAAAGACAGACCTAACTTGCCAACTGTGTCTAATGCAAGTGTTCGGATCAGTGCCAACACTGGAGGTACGAAAGTTTTCCCGCCAAATGTTATTTCTTGTTCAAGTTTCAAAATACTTGAGCACTATAAAATAATAATGCAATTACTTTTTTCAGCTTGTGTAGAATGGTTAAGTACAGGCTTGTATCTTTCTCCTGGTATGAAGACGTACATTGCAGTACCTCCAGAGATCGTTGGGAAAAATTGGCAGGTAATGAATCAAGTCTATACATGTATCCAATCAAGGAATAGTACTATACTTGTCACGACAGGTAAAACCTTGTTGTTCACAGGCTTGGAGAGCATGTTATTAACATGAGGGGATACCACTTTGTGCAGGTGCAGCTTGGTTGCCAAACAGATAACATTGGTGGAGCAAACATTCTGAAACGGGCTCCTGTGGTCCATGAGCGATTCCCTTTGGACACAGAAATGGTCCAAGTCTACAATCTATGGGGAGGGCTCATCTACCTAATAGCTCCTCCTCAAAGCAAAGTGGATGGGGTGGAAATTGTCGTGCAGATCTCAGTACAGGCTCCATACTTCAAATCTGGTAATAATTCTGAATGAGCATCGCAGTGAGGATTCTATTCAGAACATTTAACGGTGTAAGGTAAAACTGTTCAATGCTAACTTGTTTCATCCCTCAGGAGAGACCAGTGTAGCTGACTGGGTGGAAAGTATCCGTCAGGCACCCGCCCCCTGGGCGGAGCTTGAGTTTGAGAACATCATCATGACACTAGAATCAGAATATATAAGGAATCTGGACCGCCCTGATGAGGTGGCTAAACTTTGGGACACCATAATGAGAAGCATAGCTGACCTGGCAGCAAAGCCTGCCAAGTTCCCCCGCAAGGAGCGGTTTGTTGCAGATATTCAGATCTCTCATGGTCGGTGGTACTATTAAATACTAACAGTATGTTTGTTAGGATAAAGAACCATCACTATTATAACAGAATCATGCTATTAATATTAATTACACTCACACTGTCCTGGTGATAACACTGTTCCTCCTTTTCCTCCCGCAGGTTTCATGCATGCTGGATATCCCATCATGATGCACTCCACCTCTGCTCCAGCACTAGTAAATGTACAGGAAGCCTATAAACGTGGTCTGTGGGCAGCCATTCACGAGCTGGGTCATAACCAGCAGCGTGGAGTTTGGGAGTTCCCTCCAAACACCACTGAGTGCACTTGCAACCTGTGGTCAGTGTATGTACATGAGGAAGTACTGGGTTTGAATAGGTCTAATGCTCATCAAGCCATGACTCTGGAAAACCGTCAGGCTCGTACCAAGATGTATTGCAGTGGCAGTAAGGATTTAAGAAGCTGGAGTATGTGGACGGCACTTGAGACTTACATGCAGGTGCGAACAGGCTACTTAACAGATCATTTAATCAATTAAAGAATTGTTTGATAATGTACATATTTGGTTATAATCATTGTTGATAGTATTGTGAATTTTTTAAGAGAGTTTGAAGCAATAATGCATTATCTGTGAGCCTTGGAAGTAATAATTTACTTTTTTCCCAAGTAAATAAAAAGAAATATATAAATTTGTAATAAAAAAAACTTATGTGAAATAAACAAATAAAAAATAATACTTGTTTATATAATTATTATAAAAAATCTAATTACATAAATATAAAAGTATATATTTATGCCTATTTTTTTTTCTGTCATCTTCATTCATCACATCAAATTTTTTTTCCAGCTTCAGGAACAATTTGGCTGGGACGCTTTCAAGAAAGTTTTTACTGCCTACCATGATATGAAAGGAGTGCCAAATGACAATGCAGGCAAGATGAATCTATATGCTGAGACCTTCTCCAAGGTGGTCAATCTGAACCTTTGCCCTTTCTTCAAAGAGTGGGGTTGGCCCATCCAGCCCAGCACACAAGAGAAAATCTCTCATCTCCCTGAATGGAATGACCATCCTATGGTCCAGTATGCATAAGAACAAATAACTTTTAAAATGTACACTACCAGTTTTAATGTAACTAATGGGTAAGATTAAGTATAAAAGATGATATATGCTTACATGTCATGAAAATTAATGCTTCTCATTTTATTTAATAAGTACATAGATGGGCAATTCATTCATGTCAGTGTAAAGCATAGAATGTGTCTTTCATTTTAAATATTCAGAGCACTTGATATTAACTAATGGTGGCTATAGGCTAGTGGGCTAAGGTTAAATAAAATCAGAACATGCATTTTACATGCACGACATATACTTTTCATAAATACTAAAAACTGCATAAATTATGTACTGCAATTAACAGTATAGCATGGTATTTTGTATTGATGTATTTCCCTTTCTTATCCAAGAGAATAAATCATATATATTATTTTAAAAGACTCTGAATGGTGCATAATGTTGATGTGATTTGAAAATACAGATTTAAGCCCTAGCTGTTGCTAATGCTCAACAGATTTAATAAATTCATGTGAATGAGTTAGCCTAAGCTTTGCATTGGCCGCTGAACAGCTCATTCACCGGTGCATCAGAGAATTGCTGAAGGAAGTCGACCATCTCATCTAAAGTGTGTTCCACTACAACATTCAACTCTGTGTTTAGGGCAGTTGCAGCACCACTCAGGATGGGGCGGCCATTTTGATCGACGCAGCAGTAAGCGTTCCAGATGTACTCTGGGATGTTGACCCTTTTGACATTGTTCTTGATGATCCAGTTGTTAGAAGAAGGAATGGCACCAACCAGCACATAAGCCTGATGACAGTTGGCATTAAACAAGCTGGTCAGTTTAGACTCATGTTTGTTCCAAGCGTTCTGATTCAGCGTTGGGTTTTGGGGCACCACATTGGTCAGGGTAAAGGTGGCATTACGACTTGGAACTAACAGGAAGTAGTTATCATAAAAGAGAAAGAAAAGAAAGAAAATATTAGAAAAAAATAGCTTTATTTAAAAGGAGGATTCACTCAAAAATGAAAATTCTTTCCGAACCCGTAAGACCTTTGTTCATCTTCGGAACCACAATTTAAGATATTTTTTGATGAAATCCAAGAGCTCTGACCCTGCATAGACAGCAAGGGAACTACCATGTTCAAGGCCCAAAAACATAGTAAGGACCTCATTAAAATAGTCCATGTGACATCAGTGGTTCAACCTTAATTTTATGAAGCTACGAGAATAATTTTTGTGATGCTGATGCAGGAGCCAGTGTTTTGATGAAGAACCTGGATGCGCTGCGGCTTGTTTGCAAGAAGAGGAATGCACACGCATGCGTCGTGGTACTGTCGTGAACGCTAGTTGAAGACTGACCTTTCTGGGCCTTTAACATGCCAGTTGCTTTGCTGTCTATCCAGGGTCAGAAAGCTCTTGGATTTCATCAAAAATATCTTAATTTGTGTTTGGAAGATGAACGGTCTCATGGGTTTGGAATGACATGAGGGTGAGTAATTAATGACAGAATTTTCATTTTTGGGTGACATAACCCTTTAAGGATATTTTCCCTTAGGAAAACTAATTTTCAGTGTATATTATCTCTAAATCTCCAAAATAGTAACTTCTAACTTTTGCAATAAAAGTGATAATGCCAGCTCGATCTCACGGCAATTCGTACATATTTTACGAGGTGGCTAATTCGTAAGAATTCGTACGACCTCACTCGTACAAATTCATACGATTTTTGCTAAATCGTACGTATTTTACGAGTTGCCAATTCATATGAATTTGTACGAATGACCTACACCTAACCCCGCCCCTAAACCTACCCGTCATTGGGGTTTAGACAAATCGTACAAAATCGTACGAGTGAGGTCGTACGAATTCATATGAATTAGCCACCTCGTAAAATACGTACGAATTGATCGTGAGATAGCTTTGGATAATGTTGATAATGTTATCTGATCTATCTGAAAGTATGACCTCAGTCCCTAAAAAGGTCAACAGGAGTGAAGGCATAAGAAATACTTCATTAGCAGTTTACCTGCATGATGTCCATTGGGGTTCAAGTGTCCACGGTCAAATCCTGAGTTTGTGTAGTCTTCATTCAGAGCCTGTCTTTCTCCCAAATAGATGTCCGGGTTCTGCTGCGACAGCTTATACCCATCTTCCATTTCACTGGACCATGAGGGATTCACCAACTAGCAATACATCATAGTCAGCAATAAAATAACATACAAATTTAAAAGTTACCCCTTCAACAATATTGGAACTAGATTTTTTTTTTTTTTTTTTTTTTTAATCCAGGGAATATTTCTCAGGGCAATATTTTATTTTATTATAATTTTATTTTATGGTATTTTATACTAATATTTTATTATTATATTTTAAGATCAGTTTCTGTATATCATTTTGAATACAAAATGCTATTTTTCACAGTTATTGCACAGAAAACATAGTTTACTGAACAACTTTTGTGACAAGCTATATCTATCTATCTATCTATATATATATATATATATATATATATATATATATATACATAAACTTTCTAAACTAAAAGTGCAAAACCACGAAGTACTCATTTCAAATAGAAAAGCAGAAATATTAAATAGTTTTTTGTATTCATAAGCAATTTATTGTTTTATTGAAGTGAGAATCCAACTGGATGTTCAACAGGAACCAAAAGCAACAATCTACATATTTTGAAGGCACTATACATTAATAGATATAACTCACCTGCGGCTCTACAAACCAGCGTGTCTCTCTGCCTCCACCATTGCTTGGCTGAAAGATGTAAGCAGAATAGACAGCTGTGCGGTAGTATGTGTTGTACAGTGTGGTGAAGTGATATGTGTTTAGGAAGCGCTGACATAAACGGACCACATCCGGCAGGGAAGCTCCCAATTCTGGAACTTTCTCCTTGTAGAAGAACTTGATGCAATCAGGTGAATCCCAGAAATTAGCCACCACATGTCCATCTGCAGGACCCAGGAACACGCCAATGAGGACACACACGATGAAAGAAACCCCCATAACGCAACAGACTAAACACAACTGAGTAAAAATATCTTATAACACAGCTCTCCCTTTTCACTCCTCTCTGTTTTCACTCCCCATGACTGATAGCTTTAGAGATTACATGCTAGATCCAAATTTAGCAACATTTGGAATAGTTGATAACATAATTAAATTAAGTTGCACATTAACTTGCATAAAGTTAAGTAATGTTTCATTTTTCCAGCAAAGGTTGTGTGTGTCAGGGTGTTTGTTTCCCATGACTCAAAAGTGACCCCATGGGAAGAGCACTGGTGTCTGACCTTGACGTAACCCGAGAAAGGCTCTGATTAACAGAAAAAACACTGGTGCCCTCCAATTTGTGCTTACTGTTTGTGTTCCTGATCACACATCAAAGGTAAATCAAGGACAGCTGCTTTATTTTTAATAGTGAACATGTTCAATTTCTAGCTAAATATATCAGAATAGATAAGGTAAACAAATTTGGCATATTGGACACAGGACTCAGCTACTCTAATATTACCCTGGACTAACGCAAAATGTTTAAATAGAATTAGTAATAATCAAGTAATAATTTAGTAATAACCAATGATGTAAGGAAAATAAATTAGGAAATAAAGGCGGAAATATGCCAGATGATTTGTCAACCTGCTGACGTATTAATGATTCATTGTATCACAACAGTGTGATTTTAGTATTATTTATATACTATTATAGCATGCATTAATATTCTGAGTTAGCTTTTATATTTTCATTTAAGTAAACATTTTGTGTCATTTTTGTTGACTTTTTGTTGTTGTTGTTGTTGTTGTTTTTATTTATATTTATAGAAAACAACCTGAAAACAACCTGAAAATGGCAGTTCTCATAATGTGACCCCTTTTCTTGGTAAACCTGCTTGCAGACAGTAACTAATGACTGCATACTGCAAGTAAGTGACAAACTTTTATATAAATATATAAATCCTTGAGCTAAATCCAACATTCATTTCGGGTTAATGCTACTATGTTAGTGCTTGTCAAAATGGTGATTTTCTTTGCCTTTTTGTTTAGTAAAGCAGTAGATTTTGTTGGTTTATTAAGATGCCTGTTAAGATCAGCTGCCATACTGGCATACTATTGTCTAAAACATATTTGCAAATTCCTGATACACTCGTTGTGTCTGAGTCATCTTTTCAGAGTTAACTAACACTAGATGGCAGAATAGTGACAGAATTCGTGTGCCATTAGAACTCAGCAGGTCTCTGGGCCTCGGATTCCTACAGAATACATAAAAAGATAGAAAAATAGCTGTAGAATTTTATATTTTTTATTAAGATACTTATTAATATTTTCCTCATATATATATCATAATCTATTGATTTTACAATATCACAGTGCTAAAGTAAATGTTAAATTAATTAGGCTGAGATTTTAAAAAATAAAACTGATCATACATCTAACAGTCATGCTGAAACATTACCAGTTCAACGTTCAGTAAAGCCATCTGAAGAAATGTGTGAGTTACATATAAAGTATATTATTACATATTATTTAAATAGATAAACAGTAGTTTAAACAGTAAAATTCTATATACTACCATCACACAAGTTGGTTTAAGTCCAGTATTACAGATACTTTTATGAAATGGTTTCATAAGGAACTCTCTAAGACAATGTACTTTCATAAAGCCACATATCTGTGATTTTCAGACCTGTGGCAGTGCAAAGGTGTGGAATGGGACAAATTCAAACATCCTCCATCCACTCTCCTCCTCTGTGTCCTTTCAGTCTATGCATTTCAGATTTATTCATACATTTCCAATATATTTATGCATGAGTTCTCTCCACTCACCCCTCCCTGCCTGCACACCCCATCCCATTACTGTAATCCATCACCCCAGCATCATCCGCCATGCAAGCAGCCCCTGAGTTGCCATAGCAACCACCTCAGGCCCCAGCTCTTTGCAGCCGTGCTCTTATTGGAAGGAAGGCTCAGGCAGTCTGAGGCTGTCTGGTGGATGTGGTAATTGGCTTGGAGTCTCCAATCACTCCCCCCCACCTTCCAAAACACACACATACACACACAAACTCAAACACATATGCACAAATAATGCAGCAGAACACACATACATTTTTGATTTAGAACCGAATGTTATGGACAGAATTCTGATCTTAGTGCAAACGGGTTTAAATTTTGTGGTTTGGTAAAAGTCAAGCTAGAATGGAAAGGACAGACATATTGGAATTCAAATAGTGTTTAGAAAAGGAATTGAGCATTCATTTGTGCTTTACCTATTTTTCCTTTTTAAACTCTGGATCGAGACTAAATAATTAAAACAGAATTAAAATAGTCTGGCATAAATAGACCGATTACTGGTTAGTTAATTGTGTTTCTCCACAACAGGCAGAAGGTGCAAATATCTGTTTTACAATTCACTCTTCCAATTAAAAGCACAGCTTTACAGTACAGCACGTCTGCTAGATTGCATGTCATTTATCAAGATGTAATGTTCTAGCAGTAGGAGAGAGAGAGAGAGAGAGAGAGAGAGAGAGAGAGAGAGAGAAAAGGAGCCTTATTTTATCCTACAAACAGTTTTAAAATGTTTACAGCCAGTCGGTTTTCTTGCACCAGCGGAGGAAGCATATGTTGACCAGTTTGTTTTTAAGTATTAAAAGTGCTACACTTTTTCCACCTAAGGTCTGAAATTTAGTCAAGGTATCTTGTACCAAGACATGTTTCATTTTCACTATTTTTATGTCCCTCTTAGAATTTGACAGGCTGTTTTTTTTTTTGCTGCTGTGCCTTTAAGACATCTAGTGGCACACTCTCTTCACATGTGAAATGAGTAACAGCTCTTTTCTGCACTTTTGCAAGGGCTGTGTGGTTTCTGTTAGGCCTGAGACAAGCTTGCAGTAATAGCATCTTTGAAAACCTCTCTCTATTGCTTTGTGAATTATTCATAAAATTAGTGCTGCAACTAACGAGTACTTTTATAATCGATTCATCTGTCAAATATTTATTCAATTAATCTGATAAAAGAAATCTAATAAATATTATTTAAAACAATAATCATTGCAATTTGGTTATGAAAACAAATAATCAATGTATTTATGAATGCAAAAAAATGTTGATTGCTTACCATTTAAAGCAGATGTTAATACCACTAAACTATGAATGATAAACGAAAACAAGGCACAGACTGGGAACACACATCTGAAAATAGTAGCCTAATTATATTACATTTATATAGCTACTCCATTATATAACCCCTTTACTGTTACTGCTGTCATAAAAATAGGCTACAGTTGCCTGTGTTACATGTACAATTACAAATCATTAATGTGTAACGAAATATTTTAGCAAATGTATATTTTAGTCAGAATATTTGTGCACCTTGTGTTTGCGCATGCTAGTGCAACGTTCAATAAAGTCATGTGAAGTTTAACAGAGACTCCTTGCTGGCAACGATTCCCTTTTTACAAAATGGAAATAACTGCGTGATTTTCTAACATGTAAGGATACAACAGTAAAGTGTAAGTTATGCGCTGAGGAAACGGCACTTATCTTTCTTATAGTTCACCCAAAGATAGTTCACCCAAAAATTAAAGTTCTGTCATTAATTACTCACCCTCACGTCGTTCCAAACCCATAAGACCTTCGTTCATCTTCAGAACACAAATTAAGATATTTTTGATTCGAGAATCTGAGAGCTGTCTAACCCTCCACAGACAGCAACGCAACTGACACGCTGAAGGCCCAGAAATGTAGTTAGGGCACTATTAAAATAGTCCATGTGACATCAGAGGTTCAACAGTAGATGTATGAAGCTGCGAGAATGAAAGTTCTGTCATTAATATTTGGAACGACATGAGAGTGAGTAATTAATTACAGAATCTTCATTTTTGGGTGAACTATCCCTTTAAACGCATGTACGGGCAAGCCACTTGAAGCGGTAGGCTATAACTACATAGTTTTGCTTGAAGGTTAATATAAAGTATCCTCATGTTTAGTTTCGCATACTTTTCATTGAGAGAAGTTCTCTTTACCCTTTTTACAGACACATTTTTTCCATAGAAGTGTTATTCACCTACCGTAAGGCGGAAGTATTCCAACTCGATTAATCGATAATCAGTTTCATTGTTAATTATTTTCATTATAAATTATTTGTGTAATAATGAATTAATCTACTCAATGTGCCTACAAGATTTGTGAACAGAGAATAATAGGCTATGCACTTTTATATGTACGTTTACATGTAGACTAAAATGTAGGCCTAACATTTAGGAGTAAATAAGGTACAAAGATGTACTTTTAGCTTTTACCGCCCCAGTGACAGTACTTTTTTCTGAGAATGCAGGAGACTATATTCATATGAACTAATCATACTTTTGTGATACTTTTATGGTACATTTGTGTCCCTTTTGAAGCTTCAAAGCTCCTATTCATTGTAAATGGATGAAAAATAGCAATCAGTGCATTCTTCAAAATGATTGTTTTCATTATTATCTGAACTACTGTTGTAATTGTTCCAAATGATCCAAAGGGGAAAAATAAATTGATTTAAAACACAATAAAAAAAGCCAAGTAGATCTTCCGTTGCTGAACAAAGTTAAATTCTGTATTTCAGCACAGCTTCACTGGAAACATCACAGAAAACAAAATCGGATAATGGTACATTTTTTATTTCCTGCTTGTCAAAATGGACAGAAATAAAAGAAAGGACATTCTTTAAAATGGATCACTGAGCAGCAGTCATCAGAGCCGCTCAGTTCCACGAGGAGCACCCATTTCAAGTTCAATGAAAACAAATGTACAACTCAGTCCTGAGTCAGAACACGCTTCTTTTCTCCATACGTCTGTTTTATTTTTCTATGGACAGTTACAAGAAAGGAAAACACTCACACGTCCTCTCACATAAGAGTATCTTTTGTGTGTGTGTGTGTTTGTCGGGGGGAAAAAACTGCAAGCGAAAATCACAGCACAACAATACACAGGTAGAGAAGACCCTGCGAAATCAGCGAGACAGAATAAATACAAAAAGAGCACAGATCTCAACCGAAGTTGGACAGAGGATCCGGTGGTCCATGTTGAAACGGAAATGTAGTTGCCCACCATTTTAACAATCTGGTTAAGCGTTGTGTACCCATAATCCCTCATCCCACATAATGCCACTCATACTCTCACATTACTAAGAATACAATCACATCATTATGACTCCGTCCTTTATCAATAAAGGCCTGCGGATTAACACGTATTTTCATACAAACCAATCATAGCCCCTCTTTTTAGCTTGACAATCTTTTGAAAATACTACAGAACATGAAGGTTAGTTTCTAACCAAAAATCTCACCAAGGCAGACAAATCATAATAATTTTCCCCTTAATACTGTTAAAAGTGAATTGTGTAATTTCTGCGCCACTAGCGGCACCAAATAGAACTGCAAAAAATTACAAAAAGGGTTTCAAAACACTTTTACCAGCCCTTCCATCTGCCATTGGTCACACATACAGACAGCTCCGCCTCCAAACTCTTGCTATTGGTTGAGCCAGTGTTGCTATGCTGGGCCGCTCAAACAAACATAGCAATGTTTTGAAAACGCCACAGAGCCACAGTGTTTTGGCTTCAGGAACTGAGAGGGAAAGAATCAACACATTCCATGTGTAATTATTGTGTGTAATTGATATTAGCACATGCAAAATGTGTCTATAATTTCATCTCGGGTGTAATTGCTTTGATTTTATTATCAAAATGCTCTAATAGTGCCCTCATCCAATAAAATCACACAGACTGTGCAAAATAGTCATAAGTACAAAAAAGAACAACGAGGGGCTGGCTGAACAGAGAAGTTGGTATATCAAAATGTGAAATCAAGACTATTTCTACTGAAGACGAAACATTTCTACAACTCTTTTAAAAAGAATCGAAAAGATTTACATATCTGGCGTCAGAGTTACCAATGGCGTAGTGCTCATTAAAACCATAAACTGGAAAATTATACAAAAATAGAAATAACCCAATAACATGGATTAATATTCCACTGACAGCGTAGAAAAGGCTGTTTTCACATTTTGATGCATTACAGCACATGGAACATTTCACTTGAGTCTATAACATGGACTGATTCTGGAAAGACAGAGCACTTATCTATTTACAGCAAACGTCTCGCAACTTAAAGCTCAAGGACTCGGTGTAGAGAAAATGGCAGGCAGTCTTTTCAGTTAGGCCACGGATAAGAGGGGACTTTGGGTTCAAAACAGTCACCTCAGCACAATCGCACACACGCACACACATGCTGCCGTCCCCGTAACACTTCTCTGGATTTAGCTTGACATTTTTTCTTCTTTTAAGCAGGCTGCAGTAGCAAGTCCCAGAACACAAAGCAGACTTACAGATAGTAAAGAGCTCATTCTACAAAAGAGGCGCACAATTTTCTTGTCACAAAAAAGGAAAAATGCCCCTCCAAAGAGACTGGGAAAAAAAAAACGGAGTCTCCAAAGCTGGTCTTCAGTTTGTCCAGAAAATCAAAATCGATGGCATCTGAAAACGTCAGAATGTCACAAACTCCTCCCCCTTTTTCAGAACACCCCGCCCACTGTAGTCTCTGCTCACTAGCATTCTGCCGTTTACAGGTTCAAAGTTCCACGAGAGTTTTAAAGCGCACATACATACAGACGCAACTTCCCCAGAGAGGGTCACAAACACAAAAACATTATTGCAGATTAAGTGTGCTTTCTTCGATTTTTTGTCCTTAAATGATTTAAAAACGATACTATTACAACATGCAAGCAAGTCATCATAAAAAAAGAGAACAATCGAACATTTAACGCCCTGTTTTTAAAACAAGGACAGACGTTGCCCGATAAATATACACTCTTAGAAACGCACCCTGGCTGAGAGGGAATTTTATGTTGGCTTGTTCAGAATAGGAAGAGGAGGCGGGGATCATGTTGGAAGTACGGAATAAATCAGCAGATTTCTGAAATCTACTTTTCTTTCTTTTCTTTTTGCACACAGAGCAAATTTGACTCTGGTTGATAGACATGCACCTCAGACCTTCCTAATAAAGGGATCTATATTTATGAAAACAGTTTGCAGCATTAAGACTTCCCTAAAAGTTACTGATATTCTAGAATTTTCCAGGATCAATACAAGTTACGTTGATTACCACAAAAATTATTTCTACTGGTCCCTGTTTTCTTTTTTAAAAAATGTGCAAGAATGATGAGGCATATAATGGGGAAATATTTGGAGAATTTAAAAGCACAAATGTGAAACTTACAATGTTATAAAAGCACTTACATTCATTTTGCAGTTAAAACATCTCTTAAAACTGTTGTTCTCATCATTTTTATGGTTGTTTTAGACTGATGTTGTCATGGCAACAAAGTTACAAAATTGGACATAACTTCACAGAAAATTCAGTAAGTGTTTTTTCACACTAAAATCATGTTAACACATACTGTTTGTGTCTTTTGAGTAACTAAGTATTTTAATACAGTTTGGCCATTGTAAGTGCCTCACTACGTTTAAATGTACTCAAGTAATCAGTTTAAAATCAGACTGATGGCTCAATCGGACTGAAAAGCCTCCATGTAAACAACTCCATCAATCTGAATGAAATTTCAGTCGTATTGAAACAACATTAACGCAGTGGCTTTCTCATACGCAGCAACTGGGCCTCACATATGTGCTGAATTTTTGTTTGTAATATATATAATGTAACCAAATATGTGAATTTAGGATTTAGGAGCATTTAGGATTCATATAAACAGATCTTTCATAATTTGAAATCTGGTAGATTCATTCCGAGTGATGAAATTTAGCGCTTGTGAACTAGAGGTTTGGGTGGGAAGAATTGTTCAATCCTGCTCCCACATAAATATATTTTGTCCTGTTCACGCCTACAACTTCATGTTTTGTCCCACTCGTGTCCACACTAAGAGGTCTACACAGATTTTTCAGTCTCGTTCCAGTGTCACAGCCTATTCTTTCTGATTCCCACACACAGCGCTCTCAGATCTCAAGTGCCAGACTTGTGTGTATTTTATTTTAACAACTTGTTGCTATTGTCACAGCAGGCAAAAGGAATTTACTGTACACTGTCGCATAAAAAAGAAAAACATTGAGAATATCCAACCCTGCACCTGTAATTCGTTTATTTTTTTGTTGTCCATTAAAACTAAAAAAACAAAAAAACTAAAATGATGAACTAGATATTTATATTTTGCCCCACAAGTAATTTCTTTCTCCCACCTTACACACACATATCTATGAAAGCTTATTTCTGCCAGAAAATAAAAAATAAATCCAATTTTATTTCTCATAGATACAGTGAGGTAGAAGTTGGGATCTGCGCGCCCCAACACAACATAGTTTTGATTGCTGAGAGCAGGTGTGGGCGGGACGATACGGATATTTCTGGAATCTTATTTCCACCACGGAATAAAATAAAACAGTAATTGCGACTTTATATCTCACAATTCAGACTTTCTTGAGTCAGAATTGCAGGACAGATGAGAGTCAGAACTACGAGATATGAACTCAGAATCATGAGATATAGGGCCGGCACAATGCGACACCAGGCGCGATGCAAGTGTTTTTTTGCTCGTTTCAGCCCAACGCAGTTATCATTTCCATGTACAGTGCCACGTTGTTTAAATAGCAAAGTCACTTGTGCCCATCTGTTCACCCATGAGCATGCTGGTCTGAAAACGAAGTGTGTTCAGGCGCAATGTTGGCGCGTTGCTATTTTGAGGCAACTGAAAACTATTGCGTCATTGACCAACTAAAACCTGGTCTAAAGTCAATGACGCAGTATTTTTTACATTTATTTAAAGGTTGCTTTAGTAAAATGCGCCTATAGGTGGGTGCACAACGCGAGTACAATCTGCTTATTACACACAGGAACACGCAGCAGCACAAAAACATGCCAAATATTAAAAATGAAAGGATTACAATGTAAAAGATTATTATTGTGTACTTCAACCTCGCACACGAGTAGATCCATTTCCTCTCTGGAGAAGCGTTCAGTCTTTGCTCTTGCAAATTCCGCCATGTAAATAGCGAATCCGCCATGGCGCAAGCGCAACTGGCATTTAAAGGGAATGGGAGATGAGACTTTGATTGGTTTAATGCATGTTACGCCCAAAACACACCCATGAATCATTAAGAGAATAGGTACAACCATTTTGGACCCTATGCTTGGCACACTGACCATTTTTTCTGTCGTAAATTAGCAAAAGTGCATCTACGCCATGTGCTTCAGACCATGTGCTTAGATCGTTAAAATAGGGCCCATAAATTCTAAATAAATTCTGAGAAAATTAAGGCTGAATTGTGAGATAAAAAGTCACAATTACTTTTTTTTTTTTTAATAAGGCCCCATCCACACGGAGACGCATTTAGCTGTATACATAAAAATTCTGTATCATATTGGCGTTTCGTCCAGATGGATCCGGCAATTTGGGTTACTGAACCGCTATTTTTTGAAACCGAGTCCCAGAGTGGATAAATCTGAAAATGACACCTTTGTGTTTTCGTGTGTACAGCCAATCTGTATATTTTGTGAAACAATGATGTCATCACCCCACATCTCGCCCCCAATCAGACACCGCTACGTCACGTAACAGCAACAACCACAACAAAGACGGACTACATGCTTGTGTCCGTGCTGCAGAAGCTACTGAGCTTATTTGCTTTATTAACTTTTCTAGCTTTTCTTCTTCTTCTTCTCCTTCTGATGTTTTTTGGCAGTTTTGACAAACCAACTTAAAGGTGCATTACCGCCACCTACTGATCTGGAGTGTGGAGTGAACATAGATTTGGTAGAGATTTCTAGCTTTTCTTGTTGTTGTGTTGGGTTTGTATACAGCGCGCAAGGTTTATGCGCATGCTCCAAGTCTTCTTCTCCATTTTTAGTGTATCTCTGTGGCAGAATTACAGCGCCACATACTGGTCTGGCATGTATACTACATCATTTTGAGTCGGTTTCAGTGGTTTTGTGCGTACACAGATATTTCTTGAGATGATGCTGTGTTTACGAAAGAACGAGGGAAAAAAAGATCGGATAGGGAAAGCTCTGGCTTCGTGTGGATGAGCCCTAAGATTGCATTGGGTCCTGCAGATCCCAATCTCTACCTCACTGTAACTACGATTTTCAGGTTTTTTTAATGAAAATAAGGGACAAGTTTTGTGGTAATCAACATTATTCCATAAAAGCTGTCAATTAACTTGTATCAAACCAGGAATATTCCTTTTAACGTGAACTATATTAGTGATATATCACCTTTTTAAAAAATTTACTGTGATGTGTTGCAAGAACCAAAAGCTGTACCTTCAAGGGATATTAATTATTGAAGAATTCATTCATCTCTACAA
This sequence comes from Spinibarbus caldwelli, assembly GCA_039654775.1. Taxonomy (NCBI): domain Eukaryota; kingdom Metazoa; phylum Chordata; class Actinopteri; order Cypriniformes; family Cyprinidae; genus Spinibarbus; species Spinibarbus caldwelli. The sequence continues at coordinate 19,501,545 of CM077253.1, read as the reverse complement.
CAGAAGTCTAATTACAGCTAGAATAAGGCCAAATTGAATGACTAAACATGATCTCATTACGTGCTGGTGTCTGCTCCTGAAGAATATACCGCTAAGAATCAATGGCACGCTGATACCATCTCTCACCAGAGCTAAAGCAACCGAAAGCTGCGGTGAGATCATGTGGCACTCGTCTCTTTTACAGTTGGTGCGTGATGTAATGATGTCACAGAGACTCCTCCCACTGACACGCCCCCCTCAGACTCGTGCAAAATGTCTCCTCAGCGACAAACCGTTTGGCACTACTTGTCTAACCACCGTAAGATGGAGTCAAACAAGAAGAAGATCTCTCTGATCCATGAAGGAAAGAACTCTTTGGAGGGACTGTTGAGGAAAGGTCTGCTCGAGTCCCAACTGACATACAAAAATGTTAGTCGCACCCTACGTTTTCCTTGCAGTCACCATACAGGCAATGGGCAGATGAAACATGTTCTCTTCTGGTGGATGTTGGGGGAGTCTCTTTGGATCTGTGATGATGGGATAGAGTAGGATGAGACTGCTAGGGTGAAGTAGGGCACTGAGATTAGGTTAGTGTGATGTAGGCGGATGCTTTTTCCTTTAGCTGGCGCAGACACAGATGGCAACTCCAGCTCCCTGCAAAGGAAGAGCCACAAATGTTGTATAATATTGAGGCGTGTAATATTTGGCCAAAGTTAGAAATAGCAGTTCTTGAACACTGCAAAATGTATTGTTTATCAGCATTTTTGTCTTTTTGTTTTTAGAGAATATATCTTGAATTTAGTTAGTTTTTCTTATCACATTAAATTTACGCTTAAAAGCACAAAAAAAGAAAAAAAAAAAAAAATATATATATATATATATATATATATACACGTATATATAAGGGGTGTAACGGTTCACAAAATTCACGGTTCGGTTCGATACGACACAGTGGTGTCACGATTCGATATGTTTTCGATACGGGGGGCGGGGCAATTGGTTATGTTGCAATGTTGGAAATATTTCTGTTTTAAACAATGAAGCCGAGCCAATGGATATCACACAAGCGCGCATTTGCACCAGGGTTTGCACACGTCTTAATCTCAGTCAATTCACTATAAGCAGAAAGTGAAAGTAAAAACGGAATGACGGAGTAATGACGAAGCTTTCGGCATCTGACGCCGCTTATTCTCTCAGAGACGAATCTACTTCAACATATGCTGATAACGGTATAGCCTATAGCTGTTTTCATTTATTTCTTTTATATTTCTCTTGTGGCCCGTACATACTGAAAAAAATATGAGAAGAAACGTATTTCATGTTAAACAGGTTGTTTTTGAAAGTCGGTGCTTGAAATAAAAGCTTTCTATTTCATTGATTTTTATTGATGACTGCAGTGTTAATATTTTAATTATAGGACTATAATTCATTGTAGGTAGCTTATAGCCTAATAGACCTGTTTTAAAAGACCTTTTTTAAAAACATTTTAATTGAAGAGTAAATATAGCCTAATCTTATCCTCGCAGCATGTCAGTTATGCATTAATAATTGCAGGGCAAATTAATTGTACTTTTAATTTAATAATAAAAGTAACTTCATAATAATAATAGGCCTAATAAAAATAAGAATGTAACAGGGCTACATTAATTGGAAATGCCAAATCCTCTTAAGATTGCCAATAATTTATGTTTTTGACAATATCTCTGGCTATCGTCGATACAAGATCACGTCTTTCGACGCACCCCAGCAAGGGGAGGTTATCATGGGGCAGACAGCACGTTGCCTGATACGTCGTTTGGGCTGCGTTGTTGAGCGCAATGGCACTGATATTTCACACACTTTAAGCTTTTATTTTCCAAACGTAATGGGATTAGTCCAACGAATCATTCTGTTTGTAATGCGTACCGAACCGAAAGCTTCGTAACGAAGGTTCAATACGAATATGCGTATCGTTACACCCCTAATATATATATAGAGAGAGAGAGAGAGAGAGAGAGAGAGAGATTATATTCTTTTTTCTGTGTATATGTTATGTTATGTTTGGCAAAAGTTAGAAATTTGTATATATTAAAAAATTATTTATTAGTATTTTGATAACGCTTTACAATAAGGTCCCATTAGTTAACATTAATTAATGCATTGACTAACATTAAGTAAAAATCAACAATACTTTTGTTACAGTATTTATACATTTTATTTGTTAATAAAGTATTTATTAATTGATGTTAATTAATAAAAAAATACTTGATTAGTTTAATTTATTCTTAAAACAACTGTTTGACTGAACTGTTAGTTATGACTGAACTGTTATCAAATAATGTAAACAGATTTTGATTTTAATAATTTATTTGTAAATGTTGAAATTATCATGAACTTCTATCTATCTATCTATCTATCTATCTATCTATCTATCTATCTATCTATCTATCTAATATTAGATATGTATTCTTATGTATGTGTGAGTATATACAGTATACTTATATTTATTTTCTTTATATGAATTTAAATGAAAATAACTACTGTATATATTTATATATTTGTAAGATATTTATATGAATGTATATGAAAATAACTATTAATTGATGCATTTTTACAAATACAAAAATAGAGATTAAGAATATGACTTTTTTTATTTCATTATTAAACACATAAATTTTAAACACAGCACATACCCTCCGGAGGCTCCGACATAGGGGGGCTTAGACAATACATGTGATACCCTCTGTCACAATCATCACAGAATAAAAGCTGATCCTGTAAAAATAATGCAAGTTGATCCTTGTATGCACATGTCCCCAAACACCAGCGCTGGGGCCCTGGATTAACAGTTCAGAAACACAACAAAAATTGTACTAGAAAAGTAAGTTGCTTCGTTCAGTTGACTTACATCGTTCTCTGATGTTCCGCACAGGCTGCAGGATTTGCACTCGATGCACTGCCAGCGGTAGGTCCTCACCGCCGCTGTCATGTTGACTGTGAACTGCAGGCACGACGGATGACCTGCAAGAGCCCCAGAAGAAGGTAATGTGTTGAGAAAATTAATAAATCCCATTTCCGAGTGGAGCTTACATGGGTTTGGTCGCACCTGATCGGCCGCAGTCCGCACAGGAAATTAGATCTTCAGGACAGCCTGTTTTCTTAGAGCCTCCTAGACAGAAGTCACAGTAGCCGTTCGGGATGACAGAACCATCGGCTGCTTTTTTGGCTGCAAAGAGAAGAGAAAAGTGCAAAAATTTAAATGAAAAGAAATAAGTTAAAAATATGCTATTATTAATTGATATTAGTTATCATAGACTAACAATGAACATGTTTTACAGCATCATTATTCTATAGTTGTATAATTTAAAAATATATTATTGTTCATCTGTAATTAACGATTGTTCAAACATTAATCTACAGTACCATTCAGTAGTCTGGGGTCTGTAAGATTTTTATTTTATATTTTTTTTATATTATTAAATATTTTTATTTATTTATTTATTTATTAAAGAAATTAATTTATTCAGCAAGGAAGTATTAAATTGATAGTAAAGACATTAATAATGTTGCAAAAAATGTTGTCAAATAAATTATGTTCTTTTGAAATTAATATTTATCAAAAAAATACAGCAAATATATATTACAGTTTATATTAATCAGCACTGTGTTCAACACTGACAATAATAATAAAAAAATAAAAAATATTAATAAATAAAAAATTTAAATTAAAAAGTGGGCTGCAAATCAGCATATTAGAATGATTTCTGCTGCTGAAAATTCAGCTTTGCCATCACAGAAAAAAATTAATATATTATAACATAAAATAATATTTATATATAATAATATTTCACAATATTACTGTTTTTATTGTATTTTTGAACAAATAAATGCAGCCTTGGTGAGCATAAGAGAGTTTTTTTTTAAAATACTGACTGCACACAATTGAACGGTAGTGTAGAATAATTAAAATATTGTTCATTGTTAGTTAATTCATTGTCAAGTGTTACAAGAAAGTAAGAAATAATGACAATGAATATATATATATTTTTTTTTTAAAAAAAAGAAGAAGAAGAAAATTATGTTAGACATAGGAAGTTAAGATGTTGAGGATATGCAGTCGCAAGGTTTAATTAAAATAAAAATAAAAATGAGCAGCAAATCAGCATATTAGAATGATTTATGCTGCTGAAAATTCAGCTTTGCCATCACAGAATTTTTTTATTTTTTTTTAATTTGTGTAATTTTTAGTGCAATGTTACGTCTCTATAATATTCTGGTATCTAGACTATGATTTCAGTCCCTCATGCAATGTCCATCTTTGGGATGTATGTGTATATATATATATATATATATATATATATATATATATATATACACATATACACACACATATATATATATATATATATATATATATATATATATATATATACATACACACTTTTTGCCCATTTTATTATTTGCCAGAGGAAAATCACATGTGTGATAGCTCAACAAATAAGTATCATTAATGTAGCACAAACACATTTGAATACTGAGAGCTTTCTTCAAATCCCACCCCTAAATATGAGCAATAGTGCGAGCAGCACTAACTAGAGCTAATCATATGAAGCCCGCCAGTTTGTGTAGTGTGTTTCTGTCCATATGTTTCCTATCACAGTGGTATATGGGCCTGCTGAAGCCTGCAGTCGGAGCGGAGGGAGGGGGACAGGCTCTCCACTGGGAGAACTGGAGGTCTGTTAAATATTGTCACAGGAAGAGAGGAAACTGCTGTGGAGACAAACAAATACACAGCAGGAGACTGGTGTATATAATTAACAAGGAAGACAAGGACAGCTCTGTGCAGCGCTCAGATCGGCTTCAATTCATGGCTGAATGGGTCTGGCTTTCAGCCGGTTGAATTCAATGCAGCAGTGCGACTGGTTTTGCTTGCGTATATATAGTGGAAATAAGCGTATGTGGCAGTGTAAAACACAACACACACACACACACACACACACACACACAGTGATCATGAGCGGGTGATTTGGAGAGCTCTGGCCCTCTCCAGCGAGGTCATTAATCCACTCCATCCTCTAGAGATCCTATCAGTGGGGGAGGGAGCATGTGTGTGTGTTAGAGAGAGAGAGAATGGGGGAATCTGTACTGTTTTCTTCCCTAATCTCTAGAGAGAAGAGAGAGAAAGGACCAGGATAAGATAAGAGACAGAGGAAGTATTAAAAAACCCAGTGCAGATGAAAAAGTGTTTGCCGTCCAAACCTCTGTGAAATCATACACAAATAACTCCACAAATTATGCATGCAAAGTTGAGCGGGGCAAGAACTGGACTGAAGCGGTTTCTAAATCAAGATGGCATTAGGATGTATAGTAGAGCTTGTGGTGTGTGAGAGGCTGCATTGTGATATCAGCAGCAGCATTTGAGATGAGCACACTGTGTGCTCTGGAGCTGTCCAGGGTGCTTAAAGCCAAACTCTACACGTTTCAGCACAGGTCAGGTCTCTGCACAGTTTGAATAGTGGAGAAAAGAAAGCTGGAGGTATTCAGACTGTCTGCAGTCCACTATTTCACTGTTATGTAGTTCATAAATTATCAGAAATTCTCACTAATGCATGGGGTATTTCAAAATTGTGCAAACAAATATAAGCCTCTTTTTTTTGAGATAATACACGGGTAATGTGTTCCGGGAATCATCCCGGGATCGTTTGATTTTGGTTCATTCACACTGCCAGTGATTTTCCGGAATCTGGGAATGTGTTCACACACAACCCGTAAAGATCCCGTAAAGACACGTGACATTAGGATGTGATGTGTAATGTGACGCGCACCATCCCACTAAACTGGCGAACGATCTCTGCTTCAGCACGGACGGTGAGGAGCTCCCTGATCGCTGCTTCATTACAGTTTGCACATATTTTTTTTGTGTTTGCGTTCACACAGAAGGCACTCCAGCAATTTTCCGGGACCAACGTGCAGTGTGAAAGGGGTTATACAGTATCCAAAATACATTAATTTTATCTGTTGTTTCTAATTTTGCAAATAAATCTTTGTATTTCCACTCAGCATTGCAAAATACATGTTAATGCATTTGTGGGGGGAACCAAATAAACACCTACAAAAATGATAAAATCTTGTTTCAGATTTACTTTTGGAAGTGTTTCACTTTTATAAAATGTAATTTGTCAAATTATTATTCTTATTATTCTTATTATTAAACTCATATACTGTATAAACAATTCAAATAAACTGGTAACTTCCCTTTATGTTTAACAACAACAACAACAAACAATTACAACTACAACAATAATAATAAGTTGTTGTTGTTAAAACATATGGACAAGGCAACAAGTGCTTTTTTGTGGCACATTTTTAAAATTGTTTATATATTGATTGTAAAATAAAAAAAATAATAATAATCATCATCATCATCATCATCATTAATATCATTATTATTACTAAACTCATGTATAACAATTCAAATAAACTGTGTCACAAACAAGCCCAGTGGCCTGTAGCACGAAGCCGGTTTCAGTTTTTACCCAGGTAAGTTCACGTTTAGTTTTAGCAAACTCTGAGTTTTCAGGATCAAGAAGGTGGATTGGTTTTGAGCGGGTTTCATCGCCATGGTAACTTACGCTACATGACTATCCTGCTCCAGCAGGTTTTATTCTGGGTTAGAGATTGCAAACCCAAACTGGACCAATCAGCTGTGAACAAAGTGACATATCTGATGCAATGAAGCCACTCCCCCATATCTCTTGCTCCAAATTAAAGCAGTTTACAGTCAGAATTTTAGAGACAAAATTGCCCGACTTTTGCAGCTACTTATTATATTTATATTTATATTATATTAATTGTAATTGTTTATAATTCATATAATAATTATATGAAGTGGCAATTAATTTTAAGCTTTGTATTTAAATTAAATTAAATATATAATTGATAAGATTTAATATATCCAACCTTTAAAATGACTAAACTTTTCCTTTTGAGCTCTATATAAATAATTAAATTCAGTTGATTCCTTTGCATAGCCATATATTTTCTTTCTGCTGCCTTCTCAAATGTTTGCTACAGCAGAAGTGTTTATTCCTGCCTTGTAAATGCATTTAAATTTATTACATTTTTAATAACGACATCTCTTAATCTTCAGCAGAAAAGTGAATTGCGCTGACTCTCGTGAGAAGTGAATCCAACTGACGCTTTGCTAATAATAATAATAATAATAATAATAATAATAATAATAATAATAATAATAATTATTATTATTATTATTATTATAAAAAGTAAACAACAACAATAATAGTTATCATCATCATCATCGTCCCCTTGGTCTTAAATAAACAATTAAAATAAACAGTGTCACAAACTAATTTCTTCCTTGAAAACAAATCAGAGGCATTGGTCTTTAAAGAAGGGCTGCATCTTGGGAACACATTAAAATCCCTTGGACTTTTGGATCGTGCAAATTTGTATTTGCAGCCACTTCTTTAAAATGGCTGAAAAAGCATGAATAGCATGTGTCTCATGAATAATACTGAGAGGTGCTGCTAATATGCATGTGTTCAAATCTATAGTGTAAATCTAACACATTGCTCAAGAGCCTTTAAAGAAAATCTCTTTCTTCAGTTGCTATTTCCCTGTGAACTGATCTGAAATCAAGACAGCCAATCAGACTGGAGCTTGCCGTTTTTGTGTGTAACCAGATGGTCAGTCGATGGTTCATTGGCCTGAAGCTGAGACTAGCAAGCAACCAGTTCACACTTGCCATGCAACTCACTTTAATAATCAGTTGGTAAAAATAGTAAAAGCTAGTTTAAACAGAGAACAAGAGGGTTGGAATGCAAATTATAAGGATAATTACTGAAAGCTGGGCAGTTCACTGAAAATAAGGAACCAAAGCTGTACGGTATTCAGACACAAAGTTATAGCTTCACATTCACACTGCATAATTAGACCAGAAAAACTGGTGAAGGAGTGAACAGCACTTCAAAAAGCAGCACTACAATCTGTCCTACACAAATATTGGCTGCAGAATATGACATAAGGGCGAATAAATAATGACTGAATTTTCATTTCTGGGTAAACTATTCCTTTAAAGAACGCAGACGAGTTAATTTTATAGAAGATTACAAAAGGAGGTATCTGACAGCAGTGTTTAGCATTGCTAGGTTACTATAGTTTTTACTAATATTTAGAATTAGTTTTTATTTTTATATTTTCCATTTGTAGTTAAAGTTTTAGTAATTCTGTTATGTGTTTTTGTAATTTGAAGTAGTTATTAATTTTTAAATGTCTATATATTTTTCATGGTTTTAATTTTAATTTTAGTTGCCTGTCAGTACTGTGCCAAACACACTGGAGTTAATTATAATATAATATAATATAATATAATATAATATAATATAATATAATATAATATAATATAATATAATATAATTCATTGCAATTAAACAATATAAATAAAATTAAAATCTATAAATCTCTACATTTAGTGATGTTGCGATGTCTACAATAAAAATATTTGGATATATATTATTTCAAATCTCATGTAGAGACGATTGATGTAGAGACTATCAATAATTTTTAATCCATATGAAACTTATATTTTATTTAATATTGATATAATAATAATAATAATCATCATCATCATCGTCATCATCATCATCATCATCATCATTATTATTATTATTAGTATTACAGTTAATGTTAATGTTTTTTTATAAATTAAATCTATACATCTCTACATCTATACATACATAGATAGATATAGATATATAGATATAGATATTAGGTATATATATATATAGACATAGATATATAGACATAGATATGTAGATGAAAAACATGCAAGTATTGATTAATATATACTGTAAAAAGTGATAACCTACGAATATTACCTTTAAAAAAATCTATTTCTACCCAATTTAACCCATAAAAAAATACTTTTCAGTTAGGTTTTAGTTGGTTCAGTGATGTTAAATAATATTTGTGGCTTGAATAAAACCAGTTATTTTAGACATTACATTTTTTTAAGTGCATTTTGATTTGTTGCAGTTTTGAAAATTCAGAAGCAGAAATCTATTCTTTTGTCCCTCTATCTTTTATGCCTGTCTCAAAGGCGGGCTGTGCTCACAAGTCCCCGAGGAGTGCATGCATACACAAACACACATCTCCATCTGAACACACTCTCCTGCTGTCTCACATGTACTAAACACAAACAACATATATGTATAAAATAAAGGCTTGAATAAAAGATCTGAAAGAGCAGAGAGTGAATCAGCAGTTTCTGGCATGAGCACAGGGCTGCCCCGTAGCCTGCCTAACTCCAGCAAAAGCCTATCAATGATTAAAAGCCTGCAGTCGTGTTTAAGGTGTAGTGTTCGGATGTCAGCCACAGGCAATCAATCCTGCTTTCTCCAACATGCGTGCACACATACACAAACACAATATTCATGCAAGAAAAGAAAGATGGGAGGAGAGAGAGAAGCAGACAGATGTTCTGTTCCAAAATCTAGTGAATTTACCATATGTAAAAACACTAAAGTTACTGGTGTCTATTGTGATGTCTACAATAAAATTATTATTATTATTATTTTAGATTTATAGACAATTGATTTAAAGTAAGACATTTAATTCCATATAAAACTTATATTTAATTCAATAATTATAATAATACTTTTGTACTTAGATATTATTATTTTTATTATTATTATATAATTATACATTGTATTTATATATAGGAATTTAAATTTCATTCAGTATAAAAGTTTGATTTCAATAACACATTATTTACATATACTTTATAATATGCTTTATAATAATAATAATAATAATTATTATTATTATTATTATTGATATTAACACTTCAAAAAAATTACAGTTAATTAAAAATGCATTTTTATCCAATATGTGTTATGTATTGTTAAATAATATAATATAATATAATATAATATAATATAATATAATATAATATAATATAATATAATATTAATTATTAAACAGTGAATTTATTTATTTATTTAGGTGATAAAAATTTAAAATGATAAATGCCATTCTATATGAAACATATTTTTAATTAAATAATAATAATAATAATAATAATAATAATAATAATAATGCTTTTGTAATTAAATATACTTTTATTATTATTATTATTAGTGTCAATATGATATAAGAATTATACATTGTATTTATATATAGTAATTTAAATTTCTTTCTAGAAGTTGTTTAATTCAATAACAATAACACATTATTTACATATGCTTTATAATATGCTTAATATATATATACATATATATATATATATACATATATATATATATATATATATATACATATATATATATATATATATATTATTATTATTATTATTATTATTTCTTAATAGTCCGGTTATTAATAGTTTATTAAATAACTTGTTCAATTAAAATGCATTATAAGATGCATATAGAGTCTCATTAGCTTAGTATCTTAGCTTAGTATCATGCTAACGCCAAACTCTATTGAAGTTGAGTCGAGCCTCCCATGCAGAGCTGCTGCCTATGAAGACTTTTCCAAATCAGTCACTTTTGAGTTTCCATGACAGTTAGGAAGCTGCTTTTCTAGAAGACATCTGTCTATGCAGACAGCAGACAGCGAGGCAGCACACTAGGTATTGGAACAAAGCCCTATATTAACACAAAAAAGAATATGTGAAGAACAGAGAGATGAGTCAAGCCAAAAGAAAAACACAGATAGAGAGTTTTAGAGACAGATGCAGGAGATTCTTTGCCATGCCTTCCTACCTCCCTAAATCTTTCCCAATGCAGCATTTGGCCAATTACGAGGAGAATGCAGGCAGAACAGCACACTTCACAGCTTTCAAGTGTGTCTGCAGCCCCATGGGAATCCAAAGACAGAGATAGGAAGAGGAATCCTCAAATACCTCCCTCCCTTATCACTTCTCGCTCTCTCCGCACCCCTCACTTCTCCAAATGATCCTATAGTGACACCATTCTATTTTAGCAAGATCACACATCTCTAATTAGGACACAATTGGCTGGGAAAGAAAGCAGCTCAAAGTAACAGCGCCACAGGAAGTTCTCGCAAGCACCTGTTGGCACAAACCGTTCCATGGTCACACATCCCAAAAAAACATGAGCCAATCAAACTAGAATAATGCAAAAGCATTTCAGCAGCATCTCACACACTAATAAAGATGATTCCATATGCCTGATCTGATGTGTACATCGCTGTGACTCTGAAATAAGGGTTAGATTAAAGCTTAAGGAGAAAGACAGACGTACATTTAGGAAGTCAAGCAGATCACTGATTTTTAATTTGTCCTTCAGTTTATAACAAAATACATGTACATATGTCAAAAGAACAGCATTTATTTCGAATTTTACATCTTTTGTCACATTATAAATGTGTTTACTGTCACTTTTGATCAGTTGAATGCATCTTTAAAACTTTTGAATGGAAGTGTTTTATAGTTTCCACAAAAATATTAAGCAGTATTTTTTAACATTGATAATAATAAGAAATGTTTGAGCTAAAAAGCATCTTGATTTCTAAAGGATTCAGCTTAATTCAGAACAGTTCTTTCTGGTTCTCGAATCTGATTGGCTGAGAGCCTTTCAAACAGTTTCATTGTGAATATGTAATTGAATGCTGTATCAGATGCAGGTAATCACACTCGCTCAGTCCATCTCTCTTTCATAATACTTGACTCTACATAATACAGTGAGCTTTTAATACAGTAATAACTCAACGTTCCTTCATTACTAGTTCTAAAGTGACGTTTTGGAATTAGTAACGGAGGCTTGGGCTCAGCTGTTAAACTGTCAACTTTAGATTTGAATCCGTGGCGGAAGAAAGCAGTTCTCCACAAAAGAGAGTTTTTAAAGACACTCCGTTGTTGTCTCTTTTTTTATTATTTATTTACACACTTGTGCCATTGAATTGTTGTATAAATGCAATATCACACTCATAGCCATGCGATATGGCTGTATATCAGCACGCTGTGATTACCTACAGCCAAATCACAGCCATGATGATATACAACCATATCACACTACTACTAATGTGATATTTCTCATATATCATATGCTAAATTATTTTCTGTTGTAACTGACAGTCATATTTACCCAAAATACTCCTTTATCATGTGCCCTATACTGCGGAAAACCTCACACAATAGCATCTCCTGAACCAAACTAGCTTCAAAATAGGACATAAGAGGCACCTCATTAAGTTTTGCTGCAGTGTGGATGGATTTTACACAAACAAATGACACATTCCACATACAAAACCCCCTCCTGAGCTCGGCTTTATTACTGCTACATCTTTGTCTAATAATTTTTTTGAGGTTGCCCGCATGCTGCACCCCACTTCTTGACCATGACAAATGGGGCGGACTTCTGCTTTTAATAACCCCCTTCATCATACCACAGACACACACATATACACATCCACGTATGCTTACACATAAACAAACAGCACTTGTATATTTGGGTTAGGAATAAAACCAGACAAGAACCAATTTCAATATAACTCAATATAGTGACCAGGACAATTAATTTGTTGATATTTGGCCATTTTGAGATTATTACCATTAAATGACATAAAATGAGTTTTGTTGGTATAAATTAATGTATTCAGCAGTAACCAATGTGTACAATATTTTAGGGAATTGAAAATAATTATTAATATAATATAATATTGAATATAAAATTTGTTTGATCAAAATATTGTGAAATATTATTTCAATTTAAAATCTGTATTTCAGCTCAAAACGTATATATATATAAAAAAAGCCATTTTAGTATTGTATAGGCCTCATTTGTTTGTCCAGTCAATGGCTGAGTTGCATAACAGACCTTAAACAGAATGACATTGTGAAAGGAGAGGAGGATCAGCTTTTGGTGCATAATAAAACCTGATCTATGGTTGCGGTGCAGTCAGTCTGACGTGCACACACACACACACACACGCACACAAACAATGCTGTGAGACACATGGTGACATAGAGCTCTAGTATGGAATATGGAGCTGCAAATACACACAGAGTTTCCTGCAGCCCAAAACACTGAATTAATGCCACAATCACACCATTCTTTGAATTTGTTCACAAAAGCAAATCTACTCCACCACAAAAAGGAATAAAACAACTAAAACACACACAAGCACAAGCATAATGAACCCTCACACCGCAATCTGTCACACAAGATAACGCGTTCACAGAAATTTACTTTATGCAAGCAGAAAAAACACACTCCAGTGCGACTTTTCCACTCTCCAACTTTCATAGAACAGATGGAAACTATAAACATTTGAAAATCAATATTTCCACTGCACAACCCTGGGACTGTGAATCCAGAACAACCTCATGCAATATATAATTATACTTATAATAGTCCATGATACCTCTGCCGCTGAATGATTTTTGTACTCTCTGTCCTTAAATATATATTATACATGTCCTTAGATATATGTATGTTTATAAAGAAAGCGAACGAGAGGTCAGGGGTGCAATAAGCTCTTTTTAGGGAGCATATGCAGAATTTGACTCTGTGCCTCCCATCTGGTTAAACTGAGGATATTCCAGTGCCGTAATAACAACTGCTATGTATATGCGCATGTCATTTGCAAGGTTAGGTCAGTCACTAGAAGTAAAAGCATGCATAAAATATTTCCCAGTGCACAATATAAAATATCTGTCTTGTTTTGTTTTTGTTTTTTTACTGTATTTAAAATAAAATAAGATAATAATAATGTACATTGTATTTTTTAATAAGATGAATAATAATATGAGTATACAGTGAGTATACACTGTATATATATATATATATATATATATATATATATACAGTCAAACCAAAAATTATTCAGACACCAGATATAATTTTTGATAGTTTTTACTAGTGAGTGCAGGGCACTATAGTTCATTTATGTAAGTGATGATAACAAAAGTAAACTGTGACATATTATACCCAAAAATTCTTCATACAGTGGACTACTAGTAAACTTGTTAAAAATTTGGGACCAAAAATTAGATTTGACACTTTGACCTGACCATGTTTTGTTAGATACCTTTCTATCAAAGTTATCTGACATTATCAAGATGCATTTGTTCTGACACAGTTTAACTCTTGAGTTCTTGTCATATTTTATTACCATTTTCTAAACTATAGCAAATAAACTGTGATAATGTGAGAAATTTTGAAGGTGTCTGAATTCATTTTGGTTTGACTGTAATTCGTTTGTGATTATCAAGATGAATTTGTTCTGACACAGTTTAACTCTGAGTTCTTGTCATTTTTTTATTACCATTTTAGCAAATAAACTGTGATAATGTGATAAATGTTGAAGGTGTCAGAATAAATTGTAGTTTGACTGTGTGTATATACTATATATATATATATATATATATATATATATATATATATATATATATATACACACATGTATTTATCATATATATTTACACACTAACATACACAATATTAAAAAAAAATCATTGTAAAATGACAAAAAAGATTAATTAAATTCACTAAAAGTAAAGTAATTAACTCAATAGAAAGCAGAACATTTTTTAGTTTCTGGTACTAAACTTTTTATATGAGCATGTTTACACGTACATGTGAGAAAGAAAGTGAAGAAAAGGAAGAGCAAAGAAAATGAGAGAAAGGATGGCGTGGTGAGAGTCTAAATTATCCTAAGGAGCCAGTCTAGCCAAACAGCCCTCGGCCCTCTTCTTAATACAGAATAGCAAATGAGGCAGAACGCAGTATAACTCAACACTACTGTCTGCCCTCATATATATGCCAAATCATAAAGAGAACTCAGCAAGTCTCTCTCTTTCTCTTTCTTTCCATCTCTCCCTCTCTCTCTGATTTAATGAACCTCCCTCCCCTCCATCCTCAAACCTAGAGAAACTCCAAACTCCACTGCCTCTCTCTCCCTCCCTGCTCTCGATGTACATATAACAACCTATTCTTTATAGCGGGAGTCTGGCTGGCCAGTCTCCATGGCAACACCATCGCTAGGCAACCGCCACTGCTCTTCCTGTTTTGTTGCGGAGCAGACAGGAGTGCAGCTGTGGCAGGTACGGCCGGGGCCTAGAGGAGCGTGGAGTGCAGACAGGTAAACTCACACAGACAAGTATACTTTTGAGTCTAGTGTATAATTAGACCTTTCTTGAGTCGTTTTTATGTAATGCATTACCAAAGTATTCATAATGCATCATAATGCACATAATAAAGCATTACAGTTTTTCACAAGCAACAGTAAAGGCAGTTTTAATACATTATAATAGTTACCTGTTCCTATTTAAAGATTATAATGCATAAAACTCATTATGTTTCTAATTCATTATGCTCTTCAATGTACAAAATTGCTGTTTTCTGAATGCATGCTCTTCATTTTATTGTTACTTCATCTTCTGTGGATTATTAAATAATGTTAACCAATAGTCAAATAAATGTACGAAATTATAATGTATTATAGATGAGAGTATTATACAATATAATAATTATAAGATGTTTTATTATGCATTAAAATATCTTCAGTCTTTAACGATCTATATTTAAATACAAATAATATATGTATATATTTTAAATACAAATATCTAGCTATATATATAGAGAGAGAGAGAGAGAGAGAGAGAGAGAGAGAGAGTTGAAATAAAAGCAAATTATTATTAAAACAACTCTGAAAAATTAATTAAACAAATAGTAATGTTAAAAAAGGAAGCAATAACAATAAAAATTATGAAATTACTAAAAATAAAAATACAATATTAATTAAACTAATAATAGCATTTATATATAATAGTAACCAATACTAAAATCTTCCCACTCTACCAACCTGATCTTATGACGAAAACGTAAAAAAAAAGTTCCCACAGGTACGTTTTCGTTATGAGATCAGCCTAAACCCATGTATACAGACTTAAATATAAAACACAAGTAAACATACCCAATTGTCGTAATAAAGATGACGAGATTTTAAAAATGTGTTTCATTATCTAGTATTGTTTAAAGGCTCTTTGAGGTATAATGCTATTCATTATTGCTTTGTTTTAACCAGGATAGCATGATTTTTGCCATCCGTTTATTGCGATTGACTGTTGTGCTGCTGTTGATAAGTTCAGCCTCCTCTCGTTCCCAGGTGTGCTGATATGCCATTATTATTTGTGCCGTGATTCAGCCTCACAATCACGATTCCTCTCGTACAAACAGCATGAGGGAATTCATCTGAAGAAGGGAGTCATTCCGAGCTTTCAGAGCAGTTTGCTTACCAGCATAATCACCGCAATTGTTCATAAAAAAAGAGTATGTGATTACTCAGGTGCTTGTGTATGTGTTACATGTAGAGGAGAAAAATAAAAGCAGGGAGTGGGGAAGAGGGGAAAAAAAATTAGGAATGAATGTAGAAAGCAAACAAACAGACAGAAAGACAGATCAAATCTGACCTTCAACGCAATGAAAAACATCAACCCCCCACCACAATACAAAAAAATTAAAAAAATAAAAATTTCCCTTCCAACTGTCCTCCTGCTGACCGCGTATCTAAATAAACCTCAGAATGAATCTCAATGTACACTCTAACTAGTTTATTTGTCCACTAACAATGTCCAGTGTTCAGGAGAACTCTAATTTATTTGGTGATGGAAATATCATTTTTAAACCTTTTTTGAATAAAATGGCACAATCTTTTGTTTCACAAAAGTGGCAAATAAGTTATAATTTATAATATCTTAATTTGCAGATAAGATGTAAAACAGGGTTATTATCATTAACTAAAAATAAAACTGAAACTACTAAAACATTTTTTTGTAAAATAAAATAAAATGAAATAAAAAAATAATGAAGTATAAATTAAAATACTGAAATAAAATATTAGATGGAACTTTAGCATTAGATAAAAAGTGTAAAAAAAAATTGGCAACAAACTGAAATAAGTTGAAGCACTAAAATTAGAAATAAATAAATAACTAAAACCAAACTAAAATGGAAATAAAAAGTAGAAAAATTAAAAAAAAAGAAAAGAAAAAACTAATGAAAATAACAAAATTACTAAAAAATAAACTAAAATTAAAATGAAAACTGAAAATATAAAAGGCTATTTTAAAATATTAATAAAAGCAATATTATTACATAAATATTGATAAAATAACACTTATATAAAATACAATTTACAGTATAATCTTGACAACTATTTGCTGCATTTTCAATCAATTTTACAGTATTACTTGCATAATTTATTCCAATTAAATGACAGTTGTATACTGTGACTTTACAGTGAACAGAACAAGGAATACTGTAGAATCACAATGATCATCTTATTTATTTCTTTTTTTAACAGTAATCTCTTCTATATCTATGCAGAATAACAGTTATGGTGAGATATCCACAGTACTATGCTGGCTTTAGCTTCCCAGCATGCACTAGGGCATAAATAAATGATGTTGTTGAATTTTTAAGTATTTTTTGGGCGATTCGGCTGTTGCTGTCGTCGTATTCACTTTAGGTTACATGTTTTGTAATGTTCAGAGTTTATTTTGATTGTCACCATGTGCAACAGTATTTCTGAAAATTCATTATTTCCCTCTCTGTTCATACAAGATTATGTTATTTCTGTACTTTAACATTCCATATAGCCAAATACAATATAAACTGCAAGAGTTAAGAGCTAATCAAAATGTCTGGCTTCTTGTCTCCATGTAAAACAATGCAACGAATTATACTCTGTAACACAATTATACTGGATGGGAGAAAATTAATTAAAAGTTAAGAACTTCGCAGCTAAAGGGAATGTTAATTATCATAATGAAAAAGAACACAAGTATTTATGCTATTATCTCACAGTGCAGTGCGGTTATCTTTTTTTCCACAGTATTTTGTTGTGTAAGGACAGAAAATGGCACTGATTTTACTTTAAAATTCTGAAAATTAGGGTTCAATCTTGTAAAATCCTGCCGTTTTTTTTTTTTTTTTAAGAGTGTGGGTGCAGAGAGTGTGTATGTGTGTGTGTGTGTGCGAGCGTGTGGGGGAGGATTTTAACTAGAACTCCCAAATCCAATTTTCAGGTGCACATCTAGAGGGTCGACCTCAAATGCAAACAGCGATCCCCCCGCCATCTAGCCCTCTACCCTTTTCCCTTCACGTTGACACCAGTCAGCACCCCTCCCCCCAGACCCTGCTGGACAGCCCCCAAAACCCCCTCCGTCCCACCAGCAGCACCACAACACTATATGAAAAAGAATATGAGCAGGCATGAATTTTAATGCAGTCGCTCATCTCAGTCAAGCAGCCTCCCTTCTGCAGTGGAAATAAATAAAGAGGGGGAAAAATACAGAGAACTGATAGATGAATCTTAAATCAAAAGGAGATAGAGCGGAGAGCATAGGCAGAAAGACAAGGGTGATAGGGAAAAAGAGAGAAAGCGAGAAAGGGATGGTAAAAGAGTAGAAAGGAGAAAGAGATCGAGAGCGAGAATGAGAAGTAAAATCTCATCTCTTGGCTGAATAATCTGTCATTCATCAAACTGATAGAACAGAGAGAGGTAGAACCAAATAAAGGCAGAGGATGGGAATTTCGGATTTGGTCTGGCTCCAATTCTCCATCTTGAGTTGGACGGCTCTAGCTATCATGCCTACATCTACATCTTTCTCTTTTGGTCTAAATATTGCATGAATAATGCATGGGCCAAGGTTTCATTAAAACCTCTCTTATTAATAATATTGCTCGTGGTGGAGTAGGGGAATACGGGGTGTGCGCATGTGTGTGTGTGAAATGAGAAAACGTACCATCCTGCAGACGCTCACGTTTGCATTCTGTCTGAAAATCCTGCAAAATTTAACCACTAATATTCAGTGCTAACCAGTTTTGGAATCAAAAAGCCAGTGGCGGTAAGAGGTAAACAGAGCGATGGGCAGTGCCATTTCAGCCAAGCACTCAGCCAGATAACTCTGGGAGGCAAATGGGCATGATTTCACAAGGACACTGCAATGAGGTCACTGTTACCTTGTCTTTGTTAGGAAAAAAAAAAGATATAGACTGAACACAACAAAGCCATAAACAAGGAGTGGAAGATCTCAATACTAATACTGATACAGGACTTCAGCATGATACAGTGTGCACTGCAAAAAAGCATTTTCCTAATCAGTATTTTTGTCTATTTGTACCAGTAAAAATATCAAAACTAAAAATTCATAAAATGAGATCAATTTTACTTGTGCTGCAAAACTGTATAAGACTTAGTTTTAAAGAATACATAATGTTCAAAAGTTTGGGATCAATAAGATTTTTTATTTTATTTTTTTTTTAATGAAATAAATACTTTTATTCAGCAAGGACGCATTAAACTGATCAAAAGTGACAGTATGACGAAAGTCACAAATGATCTTTCTATTCATCAAAAAATCCTGAAAAAATTATGCATTACCGTTTCCACAAAAATATTAAGCAACACAACTGTTTTCAACATTGATAATAATAAGAAATGTTTCTTGAGCAGCAAATCAGCACATTAGAATGATTTCGGAGAGATCATGTGACGCTGATGCTGAAAATTCTTTTTTAAAATATATTAAAATAGAAAACAGTTATTTTAAATTGTAATAATAGTTCACAATATTACTGTTTTTACTGTTATTTTTGATCAAATAAATGCATCCTTGGGAACATAAGAGACATCTTTCAGAAACATGACAAAATAAATCTTACCTACCCCCAACTTTTGAACAGTAGTGTATATAAATTATTATCATAATTATTATTTTTGTATTATAATATAAAGTTTTAATATAATATTTTTCATGTATTTCAGTATGATTGGTCTAAAATGTTGTCTTAACCATAACACTGTGAAATAATGACTATTTCAAATTATAATAAAATATGCTGCTTTACTGTATTTTTGATCACATAAATGTCACTTTGGTGAGCAAACAAGACAAAAAAATAAACTAAAACAAAATAAAAATAAAACAAAATCTTACTGACCCCAAACTTTTAATGACAGTGTAAATCTCACTGAATTCTGTTAGATTTATGCTTAAAAAAATTGCCAGTGAGGTAAGAAAAATACATTTAATTTAAGAAATGTTGCATGGTGACATATCGTAATGTAAAATTTTGCTTCTCAGGTAAATGGATCTTGTTGTCAGGACATTTGTACTGGAAAATGACAAAATACTGATTACAAAAACTGCAGTGTGACTCCTTATTGTAATGCATGTGTGAGATGATTAATACCCTTTTCCACCAAAATGGTGCTGGTGCTCAGGGACGTCGCTCAGAATTGTACCACATTTTTACTTGAGAACCAAATGATAAAAGAACTGACTACATAACCAAGTCTTTTTTCAGACAGACTTTTTGGCATAACACATTCAAATCCATTTCGTCCAACAGAAAAAAAAACAACAAAAAAACACATTAAATCCAATGTTTTTAAAATGCATCTCAGTCCATTTGATTTCAAATCATTGTGTTATTTTTGTCATTGGCCATTTCGTGTATATAACATTATTACATATGAGTCAGCAATTTTGGACACAGTATATGCATGAGTGTTAAACAATCCTCGTGACCCGTGGTGAGATGTGAAGACATGAACAGAAGGAAAAAGTTCAGTTTTCCATCATGTTTTTCCACATTGCCAGCAACTCTTCATTGTTCTATGAGAAAGTCTCTTGGCATCACGCTGACTCATATCATAACTATAGCAGCTGATGTAGATATGGATATTGACAACAGAGTCTCAACAAACGGATCCAATTTCATCAACCGAATCCAAATCAAATTTGTGTAGAGTGTGTACACAAGCTTGGTTTAGAAGTCTTTTGCTCTGTTAATGTCGTGTGGTAATTACCATAATTACGAGATGACAAGTCGAAGATTCTACTGTGTTAACGTCTTCAGAACCAGAATATATTGAAACCCATAGAATATAACGTCAAATGGATCCAGGCTTTGTTGTTGATGACAAGATACTTAATAACGATGTTGATTCACCACAAGAGCAAAGAAAGAAGAAAACTGTTAATATTATAGGAGTTCGGTATGTAAAGAATCAAATTCATAGGAATCAATTCACACATATTTGTAAATAAAATCTTTTTATTTCAGGCAGATGGGGAAAATAAAGTGGCTGGAGTAGCTGTGCAGCACAACAAAAGTAGGAACAAGAGGACAAAACAGGGTGTCAACTGCTGCATTGCGCACTTCCAGTCAGCTCTGTTGATTAGAACGAACGATTTAGTTCGGTCATGAGTAGTTTTGTAAACTTTAAGTGAATGCCGCCCCTGGTTCCTGGCGATAACGGTGCCTGGTTTAAGACCAGCAGGATTAAGAGGCCGAGTCAAATTTGTCCAGACCAGAAGCACCTTTAATTCATTGGGAATGCGTGGAACAGGGCTAGATTGGACAGCGGCTCCAGCACCAGCACCGGGGTCAGTGGAAAAGGGGTATGAGAGTGGGTGAGTTGTGTTAGAATAGTGGTACTCTGTGGGTTGTGGTATGAGTGTGTAATCCATGGCTGAGGCTGATGCTGGGCTCACGTTTGTGGTTGTTCTTGCGCTGGAAGGGCAGTGTGTGCCGTTCGGAGTCTTCCTCGCCCTCCTCGTCTGCCAGGTGTGTGTGAGTGTAATGGTAACTCAAACCTGGACGGTTCTTGTAGCGCTTCCCACAAACTAAACACAAGGAAACGCACAAGGAAATAAAAAGAGTTTAATTGTTTAGTTTGTAGTTTGGTTAATCTTTATAAAAAAAAAACAGATCATTAAAAAAGAATGATTATTATTATTATTATTATTATTATTATTTATTAATTTACCATCAATAATTAAAATTAATTTTATAATAGAATAATTAAAATTACTTCTAAATATTATATTTGTATAGTAATAGCTATTATATGAGTGTTCTTCTTGTTCTTGTTGTTGTTATTATTTATTTATTAATATTTTTCATTAACATAATTGTATAATTTAACAATTAAAATGAATTTAATTTTAATAGAATAATTAAGCATTATTCTTAAGTATTATATTTGTGTAATATAACTAATATATATATATTATTATTATTCTGTTATTTTGTTATTGTTAATATTGACTATCAATCATTATTTTAATTAATTTAATTTTAAAGTTTAATAATGACAATTAATACAATTGCATTATTGCAAAAGTATTATACTGTATAGTAATTATTATTATTATTATTAATAATAACAATAATCAAATAATTTTGATAAATTTAATTGTATAATTTAATAATTCAAATTAATTAGATTTTAATTTAATATATTGTTTTATATTATATATAGTGTTATTTTTATAATACGAGTTAATATATACATATTATTATTATTATTATTATTATTATTATTATTATTATTATACTGTTATTGTTCATATTTACTGTCAATCAATATTTTACTGAATTTAATTTTGTAATTCAATAATTCAAATTAATTAAATTTTAATAATTAAAAATACTCATAAGTATTATATTGCATAGTTATTATTATTATTATTATTATTATTATTATACTGTTATTGTTCATATTTACTATCAATCGATATTTTACTGAATTTAATTTTGCAATTTAATAATTCAAATTAATTAAATTTTAATAATTAATAATACTCATAAGTATTATATTGCATAGTTATTATTATTATTAATAATAATAATAATTATTATTATTATACTGTTATTGTTAATATTTACTATCAATGATTATTTTACTATCATTATTATTATTATTATTTACCATAAATAATTTGGATTAATTAATTTTTATATTTAATCATTCAAATTAATTTGATTATAATCAATATACAGTATTATATTATATATAGTATTATATTTGTATAATACTAGTTAATATATACATATTAGTAGTAGTAGTAGTGGTATTAATTACTATCACTAATTTTAAATTAATTAAATCAAATTTATTTATAATTAAAAGTATTATATTTGTATAACAATATATAGTCAATAAATATTGTATCTATTCACATTCATGTATATAAACATTTCGACCATTATTGCCCATGAGAAAAGATACAGTTACATATAACAGTAGGAAATGTTGTCATACTATGCTCGATAACTTGACAGAATGAAACTTGACATTAAACATCCCATTATCAGGAGAACTGCACATTTATATGGTTATATGGTCCTCTGCTACTAGTACTACTATTCCTTTTCCCATGCTGTGTTTAATAATGAATGTAGAAATATATTCTGTGTTCATTTGTTTATTTGCGCATGATACTCACTGTCACACACATATGGCTTGTCTCGATCCTCTAGGGATGCTGGTTCCTGTCTCTTTCTCATCCCCCCAACACCACATGCCTGGACACATCAAAAATCGCATGTAAACACACACAGATTAATTTACAGTTGGCAACCAGTCCATTTTACACAGGTGTGGCTACAGATCCATTGTTATGTTGGCCTTTCGGAGCCCCCATCCCACTTCCTCCTTCAAGCTTTAAGCAAATCCTCTTACACAGCATTAATTACACCTAGCACACAATTATCACAGCATCTCTTCCACACACTGCCGGATAACTATGTGGGGTGTGAGAGATCTTAGAGGCAGTAGTGTGCCTCAATTAACAGCACAGAAGGTGAGAGATTCTAGGGACTGAATCGAAGACATTCTGTTTGTTATCCTTTTATGTATTTCTGCTAGACTACTGAAACTTGCATGCATTTCTGTCAGCGTTGTACACCATGCATTGTCCTGAAAATTACATTTAAATTCACACGTAGGTAGAATTAAAACATCTTATTATACCCCATCTTATTTCACTTGTGAACCTTGTCTCTCAACAAAAACAGCAATTTTGTAAAGTCTTCCTTCTTCAGGCTGTGGTTATTTCATGACTTGAATGCATTTCTGTACAGAAGCACTTACGATTCCAGCCTTTCATGTATGTGGGGTTATAATTACAGATGAACTTAGCCATGTTTTCAGTGTGCTATCACACATCAGGTGTTGTCTTTAAAGTGGTATTAAAGGAGGTTTTTCACGGCTGTTCAGAAGGAGCTGCTTTGAATCAACACAAAGCCAGTGGAACGCAATGATGAAAGGTAGGCAGGGATCAAACCTGGAGATGTGCTAAACAGCCATAATGGATCAATGGCTGATGAGCTACAATGGACTGCTTTGTTCAGACAGCAGCCTTAAAGAAACAGGAATCCTAGATTAAACAAAGAACCTGCAGGGCTCACTGCAAACCTATGATATATTAATACAAATCCTTGGGTTGTGGATCTAATTGCTACCTAGAGCAGAGGTTCTCAACTGGTCAGCTGCAACCCAAAAACCTATAACAGGTTTGTTCTGATAGCAGGAAACAAAACAATACTGAATGTAAATAATAAAATGTACCTGACCATATAATACTGCATAGTTATGATAGCAAAATCGCTTAGCAACTTCTAAAAAATTGTCAGAAATGATTTCTATATATTTTGTTGTTGTTGTTGACATTGAAGACATCTAGTCAAACTCTAAAAAATCCATCTAATTGCATCGAAACCATTAAAGGTACACTTGATCCCCAATGTTGAAATGTGTTTTGAAGATAAACCAGTTGAGTCTTGTGAGTAATCAGCCTACAAAACTGCATGATTCACTCTAGTATTAGTATGATTCATACTAATTAATTAGTAACTGCAGAACATGTTATAACTGCATGTGTTTTACCCGTCCTTTGGTGCGATTCTTGCGTTTGGGAACATCTTCCTCCATCTCATCCATGTCCAGCTCGTGAGGAAAATCTCCCACCAGCAGCTTCTGTGACAACAAGAAAAGACCAGCACGTATGAGTCAGCTGTACTGTATGAGCAACACTAGAACGTCAAACAAGCTGGTGCAGGAGAGATGGATGGGAGAATAACAGACCCTAAGAAAAACTATATGGAAAATATGTTTTATATTACTTCATAATAAACATTAGCTACTAATGCAGGTTTACTCTGCTGACACAGGGTAAGAGTTGATTGAATAAACACAAAAGGGTCTAGTTGAAACAGTCATTTTAACATTTAGATTACCTTTGTTGTCATATAACAGTGCAGTGAATAATGATACATTGAGGGTAAATACCTAGGGTTATGAGCTTGTTCAGGTTATTAACACTGTGTCTACATACGTTGCATCACAACATGCCAAAAGCAAATAGAACCCATTAAAATTAGTAACATGGTGCAGTGTCAATGGCGTGACGATAAGCAACTGAAAGACCCTAAACCCTATTTCTGATGTACTCCACCCACTCGCTGTACTTCTAACAACAGGACAAATGTATTTGGAATATTCACTTTGGTGCATCCCGTTTAGACAGTCTCAAGCTGTTGTGTCTCGATATGACGCGACTACGGTCACGTCTGATGTAGACATGGTATAACCCTAAAGCCCAGCGCACACTGTGTGATTTTGGCCACGATTTGGTTGTCTGAGACAAATTTTGAAAATCCTAAAAGATTCTGATATTCCTAAGCTAAAGTTTGTAGTCTTTAATCGGTGGTTTGACATGTTCACCGACAGCCGATTAATGGCCATTGCGATCAAATTTTACCTCCAACGAAATTCTGGCAGTTTCAGAAGATTTGGCGCACAGTCCTGCAGTGTGACGTCTCCTACGACGACCGTCAAAAATGTCTTCATTTTTCCAGATGAGCTAGAGATTTCTTCTTATTGCCATAAACGCTGGCGCTACCGTCTGCCACTCAAGAAATTCATATGATATGTTGCTTTTGCAATGATAAACACCAGTTGCGCTCCTGTTTTCATGTGGGTGTGTAGTGCTGCTTACACCCCAGCAAGCACAGGACGTCTATATAACGTCAGATTGACGTTGGACATGACATCAGACAGATGTTGCATTCTGGTTGAGAATGACAATCGGGTTAACGTCAGTATTTGATGCCAATTAGACGTTGATTTAACATTGGATTTTGGTTACACAACCTAAAAACAACAAATATCAACGTCAGTTGGTATTAGACATTAAATCAGCACTGACATTAGACGTTGAATTGACATCGAGTTTTGGTCACCGGATGTCGCAACTAAAATTTAACCAAATATCAACGTCTTATGATGTTGTGTGCCTGCAGGGACTATTCTTCTTAAATATGATGGTATTGCCGTCATTCATATACTTTTCATGATAGCCAACATTTCAGCCCCACGTGCAAAGCAGTTTGCAGTCACTGAATGTGTATGGTTTGATAATGTAAAACTCCAGTTTTTAACGCGTCTTGACTGTCGTACAGTCTGACATTAATAATGACAACTGAGATCCCACAGTGTGACATGATCATCATGTTCGTACAGTCTGACAAGCAACAATCGTAAAGGACTATTAAAAATCGCACAGTGTGCACCCAGCTTAAGTATGAGAAATACTAAAGGTGCTGTCACATTTACCAGTATTTGGTGAATTTTTGTAGGTGAAATCCAGCCATTTTAAAAAGATTTCAAAAAGATTTCCCCAAGCAGACTTTGCAACGTCTTCAAGTCAGAGATGTTCACAAGTCTTTAACTTGGAGTCTGAGTCAAATCTGAAGTCTTTGACCTGGAGTCTGAGTCAAATCTGAAGTCTTTGACCTGGAGTCTGAGTCAAGTCTGAAGTCTTTATCCCTGGAGTCTGAGTCAAGTCTCGAGTCTTTGGTCACGAGTCCGAGTCGAGTCTCAAGTCATTTAATGGCTCGCTAAAAAAATCCTCATGTATTGAAATCTTCCTATTTATGAAGCTGTTTTATAGGCTATAGACAAAATATATGATTATCTGCTTTGTAAAAAAAAAAAGAGGTGTTAAGATGTAAGGTTAATATACATCCAGCCTGTTACTTATGTTTTAATCCATTACCATGTTCAAAACAGTTTTTCTGTAATCAAATTCTATAAAAAGAGTCTGATCTACCATGACATATAAGGAAATAGCCTGTGACACCGATATTACAAAACCATACAAATAATTAGAGTTCCAAGAGGTGCGGCCTCTATATTTTCTTCAAAGCAGAGGTCCGGACAAAAATAAATGAATAAAATTTAAAAAAAAGTACATTTTTACATGTATTGTATTTATACATTTAGATACATGCGAGGCCATGTGACAGAAAAAAATACTGTTCAGGGTTTTCCTCCTGAAATCTATACTATTTTAATATTTTACTTAAAAGCATTATCTACTAAAAACAATGTAGCTACAATAATCAAAACGTTCTCATCTTGACCAGAAAAGAAAAATAACTAGCAGTTTAAGTTTAAGTTCTATCCTAGCCATCTAACAACAATTTTCCCAATTATAATTATATGATTCTTTTTAAATGTTCTTAGCCTACATATTAATAATGCTAAATGTAGATCAGAAACGTCTTGTCACATCTGGTTTGAACAGTCAGAGTCATAGGTTATAGATAGATAGATAAATAGATAGTAAGAAAAATAACTATATTTGCAGCATTGTTTTTTTTCTGCTGTTTTAGTGAAAGTAATCTATAATTTTGCTGCTCACCGTGTTTCTGTTGTTAAAATAACCGTGTCATCCACGCTGCGCGCCCGAAGATAGTGAGAGAAAGCACACAGAGCTGAAAGGGCTTGAATGAAGCGTGTTTGGCTTTAGATAAAAATACTAGAGAATATAGCGCTGAAAGATACCCTGCTAGCACACGTACATCTCGGAGACGTCTATTTGACGTCTGCATTTACATCTGCAAGACGTATTTTTTAGAGTGTTTGCTCATCTGCAATACGTCTATAGGATGTTTACTTTTAGATGTCAAATAGACGTCTATTAGATGTCTTTAAGATGTTTATGATTTAGAATGTATGTAAAACTGACATCTGAAAGACGTCTATCAGATGTTTGTAGACAGCAGATGCTTTCCAGATCAAGAGATCTGTAACAGACATCTTGCAGACATACGTGTGCTATCTGGGTATTTGCCATAAATGACCCTGAGCGCTTGTTATGTGATCTGCTCCGCTGTTTTGACGTGCTGCTCACTTAAAATGGTGCTGCTCTTACGGCTCGCGGTCCGGGGTGCAGATGCGGTCCGCCTTTTGAATATATCAGTTATATAAGGATAAAAGACTCGAGTTGCTTTTAAAATATTCACGAGTCCTTTTCCTCAAGTCAAGTCAAGTCTGGAGTCATTTCAGGTCAAGTATGAGTCAAGTCTGAAGTCTATAAAAATCCGACTCGAGTCCGAGTCACTAACTCGAGTGCCCATCTCTGGTTCAAGTTAGTCACGCAAATTCGCTGCATTGGCCAAAAGAAAGCTGCTTGGTTTGTGGCTTCTGTGTAAGTAAATTGGGGCTTTAGCTGTTTTTGTGCAAAATGACGTCACACAAGCTCATTTGTATTAACAATAGACAAAGGACCTTTTTGCCCACAAAATTTTTTTTCAAAAACATTTTGTGCTTAGGTGTAAAAAGAAGTTTGAAAAACATGAGCAGTGGTATACTGTTAGCAAACATCCCAACACCGCCTATTATAAATATACGAAAAAATACATAAATATGTGCTGCGTGCGTACTTTACTCTCAATAACTAAATAAACACAACAAAAATGAAAGCTGGAGAAAACAGCAGTTAAGAAAGCATCTGATCATTGTGATGTGAATATGTTTGGACCAGCTCTTTAATTCGGCTCTCCAGTCACATCATGTTTATTTATATCCACCTTATTTTTCATTTTTCAAGCCATTTTCTGTGTATGTGCAAGACTTCTGGTTCATAATGTAGGGAAATAACGAGAAGAATAACAAAGTGCAGTAAACGGTAAAACTGTTTGCACTACAAACCAGCGTGTTCATAATTAAGACAATACATTAAAATAATATGGTAAGACACACCAGTTAGCAATATCAAGCATCAAAATAAGCTGTTTTGTACAGCTAGAAGCAAATGACACTGGAAGCCAGTCCCATAAAATTTACAAATGGCCGTGCCCGATCTTACAGAAAAAAATAGTACTTTATACACTAGCTATATAGTATTAAACATCAAAAATAGTGTTGCGTCACTTACAGTTAGAAATACAACTACTTTAATTTCTACTATAAAGCAGCAGTGTGTTCATGTTTGTACTTGTTTCCGAACTGGAGAAGATTTCCACAACAAATAAAGCGAAGCCACAAACCACACCCACGTATTGTTTTTTTGTTTTTTATTTAGCTTGGCGTATTTTGGGGCCTTAACTGTTTTTGTTCAAAATGACATCACACTAGATTGTTCTTTGATTTCATTTGAAGTATATCGGGGCCTTAACTGCAATGACTGCCTAGCAAGTGCGCAACTGTAAACGCACTCATAATATGTGGCTGTGGGAAGTGAACAGCAGTATCAGGGAGGCACACAGCTTTTTAACTCCTGCTGGGGCCTGAGGCGAAGCAAGCAGCAGGATCACAGGTCCGCTCCCAGGGGACAAAGCGCTCTAAAGAGTGACTCTTAATTGAAGTGCTAATTGGTTAACTGCCCACCCCTGGGATAGATGTCATGTTGTGTGCAAAACATTGAGGGTGGTGACACTAGTAACTCCATCGACTGACAGGCGGGTTCATTAGGATCTATAAGCATTCACACGTCAACAGGGTCAAATGTAAGTACCTGTAAACCCCGAGACGTTGAATGTGCAACCGCACTCAAAAAATCAATACAACAACTTTGTCAAACGTACTGACATAGACACACACAATAACAAAAATACACTCGCAAACATACACACTTTGTGGTTAACAAGGAAGTCTGCCAGTGGGGGCGTGTCAGCCCTGCAGGGATTTGTGTTACTGCCAAAAAGAGACACAAGTACTATAGAGAAATCAGAAGGGGAGAGAGAGGAAGACAACAGTAGAAAGCAGAAAGAAATGCTGAATGGAGTGGTGGGAAGAGCGTTTTGGGTACCAAAAACAACACATAGGGACAGTGTCTTAGTGTGTACTTTAGTGTGTACTTCAGGGCAGAGTGTGTAAAACAACTCTTTATCTAGTTGAATATTGAGTGTATGTCTATAAAACCGTTCTAGGGGAAGCAAACCGCTGAGGAATCTTTCTTACCTGGCATTCACTCATGGGTTCCTCCTCCTTTGTTTCAACCTTCTTATCCAGCAGTTCTCCACTGAGGAGTGACTCCAGAACGGGACCCTCAGGAACACCCCCTTCCTTCTTTAGTGCTGCTTCATAGTCTGGACACACACCGCAAACAATTATCACGCCAAGGCATTTCTAGACAACCCATAAAAGACTAGACCAGACAGTGTTTCTGTCATATGTTTAAAGTCTTAAAGTAAAGAAAACGTACAAAGAAACGTACAAGTAAAACCATAAACGGTCTCACACAAAACCTATATTTTGATGAGAAATTACACACTTGTAATAAAAGCAATGAATTCAATAAAACCACTCTTGAAAAGACAATGTATCTCATGTATTTTTGTTCAAACTGTGTCACAAAAAGGGTGTATTAAATTGATCAAAAGTGGCTGTAAATACATAATGTTACAAAAATGGTGTCCACAAAAATTTTAAGTAGCACAATTGTTTACAACATTGATAAAAAATGTCAGCATATTAGAATAATTTCTGAAGAATCATGTGACACTTAAGACTGGAGTAATGGCTGCTGAAAATTCAGCTTCGACATCACATTAATAAATTACATTTTAAAATATATTATAATAGAAAACTGATATTTTAAATTTTGATAATATTTCACAAAAGTACTCTTTTTACTGTATTTTTAATCACATAAATGCAGGTTTGGTGAGCATAAGAGACTAAACAAAAATGTTAAAAAAAAATCTTTTGGAAGCCAAACTTATTTTTGGGTCATTTATGGAGTTATTATTATTATTATTATTATTTTTTTTTTTTTTTGGTCTGTTTAAAAATGCATTTAGAGCAAGTAAATACCATACAATTCTGTTTATCTTTAACTGACTAGAATTTATTTTGAATAAATTATTTGTTTTATTAAGGTCTTGCGTGAGAATAAACAATTGTCATATAAAAAAGCACAGTTATCCCCCCCCAAAAACAACAACAAAAATGAATCAAAGATTTAAGTTTGTCTTTCTCAATACCAACTCTCACCGATTTTAAACTCGATGGGTCCAAGACGTGGATCTTCTAAGATGTTTAACCGTCTCTTCTTTCTCCAGCAGCGTGCTGGATAAGTATAGAGCTGCCCTGGAGCCACACCTGGGTTAAAAAAAGAACCAGAGCCATGGTATAGACATCCAAAAACTTGACCTTACAACAAAATCACCAATGTAGTGTGATACACTGTACACATAGACACACACCTGGCCCACGATGGGTCTTCTCCATCCATATGTAGCAGTTACTCTGTGCTACGCCTGTTTGGGAATCGAGAAAAGGCAGGCGCATGGAGCGTTCAGCACAAAGTCGAGCATTATAACTGCGGCAGTGCTCGATAGCCTCGCGGTAAAACTCCTCACCAAGGCTGGAAAAAATTAAAAATGGAGAATGTGTTCCAACAAACGCAAGATTCAAAGTATGTTTGATTTCAGAGCTCAAAAAAAACTATATTTATTATTTAAAGGCCCCATGAAATCAAAATTTGAGTTTAATCCATGCGTTTGAAGCCATCTATATGCTAGTGAACACTTAAACGTTGACAAAATTCATATTTTAGCACAAATACATTCAAAATTTACCACTTTTTCTCTTCTGGGAAATTAGAGCAAAAAATATTGATGAGTCATGTTGCGCTAAACAAATTTCTGTCCAAGTAACTTCAAGGGGTCTTTAAATTTTCAGCTATCTATGCAGAGAACTCTTTGTACTGTCATGCAGGAGGTAAATAAAATTCTTGGCTGGCATCTAGCTGGGAAATATAAGCTAAATCTCATTTCCAGCTCTGTTAAAGACACATTGCATGTGCATTGGAATATACTGTACAGAATCTCACTGATGGGTAAAGGGTTCAGGTGTTAGGAACTGCTGTTTTAAAACACTGCAGCATGAGAATGGTGGTGAGTGTTAATGGTTCATGTGGCAAAAAAAGAGCGCACTCAACAGTTCTGTCCTCAAGAGTATGTTTGCATGCTCGAAACTGGTCAGGACAAAAGTACTGAACAGTGATTTTATTGCTGAGGCTGCACTCAGAAACCTGCTTAGCAAACTGCTGTATCTGTAAAACAATTTTAACATCAGTAAAACACTCATGAATAAGTCAGTAGCAACTGTTATATATTACTTAACAGATCAGTAGTTGATTTACATTCAAATTTGAATATATGAAAACATTTTAATGAGATTTTTTAAACTTTTGAAGGGGTGGATGTGAGGCTGCCTTGTGAAAAAGAAGTGCACTTGATTGAATAATATATTAAAAGCACCATGTACTTCAAATCTTAAAAGTATATATATATATAAATGCTGTAATTGCATATGACATTATATTAATGATGGCCACTTAATTGTACTTAAAGGGATAGTTCACCCAAAGTGGAAATTCTGTCATTAATTACTCACCCTAATGTCGTTAGAACCCGTAAGACCTTTGTTCTTCTTCGGAAGACGAATTAAGATATTTCTGATGAAATCCGAGAGCTCTCTGACTCTGCATAGACAGCAACGCAACTGAAATGTTCTCAGGCCCAGAAACGTACTAAGGACATCATTAAAATAGTCCATGGGACATCAGTGTGTCAGTCTAGTGTCCTGTCTTGTGTTTTGTTTTGCTCCCCATGTGCCTTCTTTGCCCTAGTTTCTCCCTCTATGTCCTTATTTGGGTTTTCCTGTCCTAATTATGTTTATTTGATTCCAGGTGTGTTTCGTCTTTTAAAAAGTTTAAGTTGAAGCTGCTACATCTCCTCGTCTCCTCTTTCCCTTGCTCCAAGGCAATCGTGACAGAACAGCGGACCAGAACAAGGCCGAAGTTAAGCCCGTCGGCGGTTCCGAAGTCAAGCCCACCGGTCGTGGCTCCCGCCAGGCCAGAGCGCCCTCCAGTGCTAGCTCCTCGTAAGCGCTTCCCAGTTCCCGAGTTAAGCCCAGTGAGGGCTCCTGTTCCTGAGTTGAGCCCAGGAAGGGCTACTGATCTCCAGTTTAGCGCAGGAAGGGCTTCTGATTCCGAGTTAAGCCCACGGAGGGCTTCTGTTCCTGAGTTAAGCCCAGGAAGGGCTTCTGTTACCGAGTTGAGCCCAGGAAGGGCTCCTGATCTCCAGTTTAGCCCAGGAAGGGTTTCTGATCCCAATTTAAGCCCACGGAGGGCTCCTGTTCCCGAGCTATGCCCAGGAAGGGCTCCTGTTCCCGAGCTAAGTCCAGGAAGGGCTCCTGTTCCCGAGTTAAGCCCAGGAAGGGCTCCTGTTCCCGAGTTAAGCCCAGGATGGGCTCCTGTTCCCGAGTTAAGCCCACGGAGGGTTTCTGTTCCCGAGTTAAGCCCACGGAGGGCTCCTGTTCCCGAGTTAAGCCCAGGATGGGCTCCTGATCCCCAGTTAAGCCCAGGATGGGCTCCTGATCCGCAGTTAAACCCAGGATGGGCTCCTGATCCCCCGTTAAACCCAGGGAGGGCTCCTGATCCCCCGTTAAGCCCAGGGAGGGCTCCTGATCCCCCGTTAAGCCCAGGGGGGGCTCCTGATCCCCTGTTGAGCCCAGGGAGGGCTCCTAATCCCCCGTCGAGCCCAGGAAGGGCTCCAGATCCCCAGTTAAGCCCAGGGAGGGCTCCTGATTCCCCGTTAAACCCAGGGAGGGCTCTTGATCCCCAGTCAAGCCCAGGGAGGGCTCCAGTATCCATTCCTCCAGTGTGCCATCCTGTTCCCATGTCCAGCCCCCTGACTCTAGGTCCCACATTTGGCCCACGGAGGGCCTCTGAGACTGTGAGTTTCCCCAAGAAATTGTTTTTTTTGGGAGGGGGGGGGGGGGGCTATGGGGTCCCTGCTGTAGTGGCCGGGCCGAGTGACGAGGCTAAGGCCACAGAGGCTGATCCGCCATGGCCTCCTGAATCCCCTGATCCGCCATGGCCTCCTGAATCCCCTGATCCGCCATGGCCTCCTGAATCCCCTGATCCGCCATGGCCTGCCGAGCTCCCTGCACCGACATGGCCTCCCGAGCTCCCTGCACCGCCATGGACTCCCGAGCTCCCTGCACCACCACGGCTCCCTGAGCTGCCTGCTCCACCGTGGTTCCTGGATCAGGTGCCGCCCTGGAGGCCTTCTGTCCGGTCACCCTGTCCCTTGAGGCCTCCAGAGCGTCCCCCCCTCCCGTTGGATGTTGTACAGTGAGGGACACTTAAATGTCAGACTAGTGTCCTGTCTTGTGTTTTGTTTTGCTCCCCATGTGCCTTCCTTGCCCTAGTTTCTCCCTCTATGTCCTTATTTGGGTTTTCCTGTCCTCATTATGTTTATTTGATTCCAGGTGTGTCTCGTCTTCCCCTTATTTAGTTGAGTATTTAAGGAGTGTTCTGTTCTGAGTTTCTTCGTCCGCTGTTATGTCTTCTCATTTCCGTGTTGTATTCCTACCTGCCCTGTATTGCCTTTGGTTTGTTTATTAAAAGAAAATTTAAGTTGAAGGTCCTATGTCTCCTCGTTCCCTTGCTCCACGGCAATCGTGACACAGTGGTTCAATCGTAATTTTACAAAGCTAAGAGAATACTTTTTGTGTGCAAATAAAACAAAAATAATGAAGGTCTTACGGGTTTGGAATGACATGAGGGTGAGTAATTAATGACAGAATTTTCATTTTTGGGTGAACTATCCTTTTAAAGAGAGCACATTTTCATGACTGTGTTTTAAAATGTATGCTTTTTACAGGAATAATTTAAAATGAAAAGTTTTACTTTAAAGTATATTTTAAATCATTATGCTGTAATATTTTATTTGTTTACGTTTACCAGTGGTTGTCAGTGCATTTGGGCAGTACATTTTAACCATAATTCAAGGACAATAAATGTAATTATGAAGCTATATATAAAGATGTAAGTGGATCGAAAAAGGATTTTAAAGTTCAACTAATTGCATTTAATATAAATGTAAACTATAATTCATCACATTTAATCGCAATTAACATTCAATTAAGTGTCTGAAAACATTATGTATATTTTTATTTCTATAATTACTCTTTTTAAAAGAGTAATTCGCAAGGTCTCCTTCACTGCAAACACTGTTATGTAGGGAGCACTGCAATTTAGCAATCATTATTTAACAGTGCAAAATGCCAACTGACCAATCACAATCAAGTACTTCAGAGTGAGTCATGTAACAATGTTTGGCAATGTCAAAAATCAAAGAGTTATTGAATTCAGTCCAGACATTCTTTTGATTCTGCTCTAGTTTATTCAGCACTGAAGTTTTTTTTCTTATTTTTTCTGTTTTCTCTCCCATTGTTAACACAAGGAAAGATCAAAAGTGCAGAAATAATTGGGAGATGCTTAAAAAGTCCTGACAATACTCTCCTTAACCCTGCTCTCCCGCGGTTGCCTTTTCTTCTGTCCTTCTTTGTGCAAACCGACTAAATAAACTCCCTGCTATGTTATAAGCTATTGTAAAAATTAGCCCCATGGAAGTACTGGTGAGTTTTGGGACACAGTCCCCGGTTTCTGATGCGTCATAGTTTGTTTCATTGTAATCAAAAGCACCGGTCTGCAAACCAGAGTGAGAAATGAAGGAAAATTGCATCATGCAACAATGACCGCATCCCTGAAACAAGCCTGATAACAAATTGACAGAGGCTTGAGGTGATGTAGATGATGTAAGTGCAAAACTATTGTGATTGGTGAACTCATCCATTTCTCCTTGCGGGGGAATGATGAAGAGCCCTGTGGCTCAAGACTAACAATTCAATCAGGCTGAAGTAAATAAACCTCATTTCTCCAAACAAAATGGTGGCCAGAGCAAAACAACACATTTTCTACCTAATTTAGTCCATGTTTGATTTTGGGGGCCACATCCTGGTCATTCGGCGCGGGCTGGAATCAATCCTCAACATGTGGGCTGAAAATCACTAAGTGTGCAGGGGCAGTAAATTACAGTGCATCGAATGTCATGTGCTCAGGTCCACCAGGGGGGAAATATTAAGTCCTACGGTGAAGTGCTGTGGGCTCCATTTAAACACCTCTACACTCAGCAGATACTCAGTCTGCGCTCAATCTCACACAATGGACCAGGCAATATCTAAAGGTCAGCAAGTGAGTAAAAAACAAAGTTTGGCATCTCTGTGATTATGTGAGAATCCTTGTCAAATGAGCTTTCGAGACTTCTGTTTTCGAGCAATTTCAATTTCGAGCAGTTTGAATGTTTTAAACAGAATACTCCATAATGGGCCTCTCCAACAGGCGAAAAGAGTTGGGCGCAAAACAGCAGTTCCCTCACCGACTTCCTGAATTGGTGAGATAAGGTGGCTTCTCTGTATGGCAAAGCTTGTATTCATATCCCACGAGCACAATGAAAAAGCAATCAATTAGATCAGAAATACATAAAGAGCCCTGCACATCACAAGCTGAAGAAAAAATAAATATTGAGCTACAAATTAAAAACTGGTTCTCATGATTTATTACCGATGTACTAATTCATTTGTTCCTTTTAGTTAAATGAACATCATTTACCCACCCTTATGTCTTTTCAAACCTGTATGACTTTCTTTCTTCTGTGGAGCACAAAAGAAGATACTTTGAAGAATGTTGGTAAACAAATAGTTCTGGATCCCAATTGATTTCCATTATATTTTTTCAAGTCAAAACTGCTTGGTTACCAACACTTTTTAAATTGTCTTCTTTTGTAGAAGGGAGAAAGTCTTAGAAAGATTTACATGAGGGTGAGTAAATGTTGACAGAATTGGACTATCCCTCTAACTGGTGTTGTTGCCAAGTTGTAATTTAGTTAAACAGTGGCCACAATTAGTGATAGTTTTGTTCATGATTTAAATAAAACAAAGAAATATATTAATAAATGTGGGAACAAATTCAAAATTTGTGGCCACAATATCTTTAAATTTGTATCTTGAAAATATATTTACGGATATGCGAATGTCAAATGCATACTGCATGCTCAACTGTGCCACAAAGGGCGCAATAGCATGCATTAGCAAAAATGACTTCTTCTATAGTCATTTTTCTCCTTCAGATCAACTACTTTCATGGTGGAGCAACCGTTTGAAGAGAATCTTGTTGAGCAAGTAAGTTACAGTTACTTAAGCTCAAAGTGTTCCTCAATAGCTCAAATCATGATGTCTCAATATCACTATACCGTGAACCTTTTGGTGGTTTAAATGTGCGGCCACATTAGCGAAATTTCAGCAAAATTTCATAGGCAAAAGAGGTCACTTTTAAACCAAGCAGATTTACGTTGGACAATGTGGCAAATTCGTATGAGCAACTTGAAGCCAATGCAAAATCTACATGGAGAAATTGTGCGCCCTCACTCCGGTTTGCATGGATTTCTATTGAAATGGATTTTGGTAAATGATAAATGTGACTGCATCTGTGCTTTGGGCATGATATGCACCAGTGAAGATCTGTGTATCAGATTTAACAAGCATACCTGTTCTTTATGACAGTTCCACTTGATTGCCTAAGAAGAGAAGAAAAAGACAGAAACAGACATGAGCAGATGCAGACAAAATCTGATTCCAGGCTATGGAAGTTTTGGAAAAAAAAAAACACTATCAAAAGATCATTCAGTAAGATGGATTTCCATTCAAATAATTATAAATTAACAAAAAATCATTTCCATGAACAACAGACAAAGCCTCTTAACCGTGGTCAAGTAATATAGGTTTTTCCAATGACAATATTTAAGAACAAGATGACCTACAGTATAAGCAATATAATGCTGATATATACATAATACAATTTAAAGGGATAGTTCACCCAAAAAATGAAAATTCTCATCTCATTCAAAACTTGTATGTCTTATTTTTTTCAGTTAAACATAAATGGAAATATTTTGAAGAATGTTTCTACTGTTTTTGCCCAAAGCAACACTGGATCCCATTTACTTTCATTATATGAACAACAACAACAACAACAAAAAGATATTATAAAATCTTATGAAGAAAAAAAAAGAGGTTTGGAACACCATGAGTAAATTACAGAATTTTCAATTTTGGATGAATTACCCCTTTAATAACAGCAAAGCAGACACAAAATTAAATAAAAACAATAATTACTCAAACTTTATTACAAAATTCTGAAGACAGAATATGTTTATTATCTACTGACAAGGCTTTTTTAAAACTTTGGAACAGACACTGTTAATCGACCAAGCATGCCGATGGTGATAATTTCAAAAAGACCAAATACCAGCTGATTAATTGGCCTGGCTAATATCTGGGTCTGAAGCTAGAATCTGGACAACTTGATTGTGTTTTCTGATTTGCCACACGAACAGCATGAGGCAGCAGCATGCTGCAGTTTTACAGCACACAGGAAAAGCAGTTACAAGAATAGCAAACGGAAAACACGTCTTATTGCCTCTTTAACTACATTACCGAGAGATGCATTATTTGCAGTCATTGTATTCACGCTATATGAGAGCTCCAAAAACATTAGGTATCTTGGAGGAAGGCTGACAGAATGGAGAAATGGGTGAGGTTAGCTAATATAAGAAAAATCAATAAGAGGAAGCAAAAGCCTGAAGCAACCCAACCAGAGTTTGGCTTGTGTGCGGGCAGAGCCAGCCAGGAATGGCATCCACGGGGAAAAGTGTGTATGCCAGTGTGCCATGAGGAAGCATTCTCACTTCCTTGTGTGTAAAACTATGCTTAGAGGGAGTGAAAGGTCAGAGATTATGTGTGTATGTGTGTTTATGCATCCAATTGTGTGTGTGTGTGAATTCGATTTTAGCCTTCAGATAGTTGATGCTGAGTGTTATGATCTCACTTTAATCTAACTGACCAATGAGACAGCATAGCAGGAAGAAAAATGCACATAGTTGGTGCCCATTTCTGATTCATATAATACATTTTGTACATGACATAATGGTACGGTAATACAGTGAATTTTGAATATGTACCATGGTAGTAGCATTACTTTTTTAACAGCTCTACAGTTCAGAATGTGCAGATATTTATTGGTTAATTCAGTATAAAAGATGCACATGTAGTTTTATGGTTGGCACTTTTTATAAACATAACACTTTATATGACATTTTTCATCCCCTTACATTACCCCTACATTTGACAGAAACCTT
This sequence comes from Spinibarbus caldwelli, assembly GCA_039654775.1. Taxonomy (NCBI): domain Eukaryota; kingdom Metazoa; phylum Chordata; class Actinopteri; order Cypriniformes; family Cyprinidae; genus Spinibarbus; species Spinibarbus caldwelli. The sequence goes on along the minus strand of CM077253.1, from coordinate 19,462,405 downwards.
TCTTCATTTTTACAATAATAGACTACATTTCATACATACATGCTTTTTTTTTTTTCTATTTACACATTATATAATTTCTTTATTAAGACAATTTCATTGTGGCAATGAAGGACTAGGAATGCCACTTAAAAAATAAACTCACTAATTAAAAAAAATTAAAAATGTTTAAGTTTAAGTTTTTAAAATGTTGTAAAACATGAAAGTACATGTTACAAATTCAAATGTTAAATATTTTTTAATTAAACATTTCAATAACATTCCATAAAGCATTTACAAATTGCTTTTCTTTAATTGCTAATAAACTTTAAAAAATGTCATTGAACAGTTCACATATGAGAGCAGCAAATGAGCTTTTTATGTTTAAATAAACAGTTAAACATGTTTATTTAATTTGAAAAGGGATTTATTAATGTAATATTTTACATAAATTAAATAGTTTTATAAACTATAATTATAAAACTATAAAAAGTAATAAAATCTAAATATACAAACAAAAATTATAGAATTTAAAATCATATAATATTTGTAATTGCATGTACATTTGTAATTAATACATTTATAATTGATTTCTTTGCATTACATTATTAATTTACATTAATTCAATATTTTTAAACTATAAATATATAGATAATATATATAGAAGGAATCAATTATCAACTTAATATAATATAATATAATATAATATGATGAGTAAATAACTGATTCCTTCTTTTTTTTTTTTTAAGTGGCAGTGCTTGTCCACCATACATGATTGTTGACTTGTCACCACAAATTCGGCAAAACCTGACCCACGCAGACAGAATGCAAACAATTTCTTCCCAATAATTTAAAAAGAAAAATGAGTGACTGCGATGTAGACTTGGGCCCGGACTTGAAAGCCTTGGATGGAAATGGGTAGCGAAAAAGACACAAATGCAAAGCAACTCACCCCTGAGGTTCAACCCGATGCCCCCTCCCCCCTCTGCCTCTTTCTAGTCTGAGCACAGAGCCGTCAAGCCCCCTTCTCCATTCCATCACCTCACTCCTGTGTGTGCTGCTAGTGGAACAAGTCTGGCTTTCAGTAATAAGTTGACAGCTGTAGAAAATGGCCGCTCTCAGTTTGTTTGCTTTTTTTACACAATCTCATTATATTATACTGTGGCGGTGGCCTTGAAAGCTGTGAAACGTGTCTTGCTGGAAGACGAGAGAAAGCCAGCCATATGGAATGCAGTCTGAAAGTAGGCCGAACTCTGTGAATTCCAATTTTCTCAATCAACAATGTTCCCTGCAGTTCTCTGTGTAATTTAATCACGGCTCCTCGTATCAGAGGTGACCAATGTTCGATTGTGGATGACCACCTATGGATTTCTTTAAAAGAAGCGAGGGACTGTATTTATTGTGCGGTAGAATTTGGACAAAACCTTTCAGGCCAGACTTTAATATGTCAGCATCAGTGACAAATGGAGCGCAGATCTAATCAGATACATCTGAGGCAATTACTCTTGTATTTTCATTACATTCGAGTTTGGTGTGCAGTGTTGGCAGCATATATCAAAGCAAAGGCTAATGAAAGAAAGCATCCAAATTATAATCTACTTTCTTACAGCTATTTTTAGTAGGTGCTGCCCACTTAAGAGCCCTTTTTTGCATCTAAAGAGAACTGTCAACCCGTAAAATCCTGTAATAAAATGTGTTCGGCATTGATAACGCATACTCGATACGATATGAATGCATGCATGTAATAACCACTTACAATTTACACAAAGAAAGCCAGGCTGACACACACACACTAGCTAAACAAAGGAAAACAAGAACCTCAAGAGCAGGGTGTCTTTTCCCCAAACCAAAAGAGAAAAAAAAAAAAAGATGATTGGAGAGGAGTGCATAGCTTCCAGCATCCACACTGTCACTCCTGTGCAAAGCTCAACTATGACCCTCAAAAATAGAACAACCTCCAAAATTAGCTCTTCTTCTGTAGCCTATTTAATTGAAACCAGAGAGGAGGCAGAGGGAGATGTTGTCCAAATCTGTCTTAAAACTTATTGGTGTATTCCTCATTATACTCAGTACACTACCAGAAAACTCCCTACAGTGCCAATTAGTCTCAATTAACAATTGTCCTTTTGAAAAGTAACAGAGAGCTCCCTCTAGAGGCTGCACTGTGTCAGTAAAATACCAAAATCCTGTTGAAGAGACCGGAGACTTCTCAAGTTATTGAATGCAAACACACACACGCGCTTGAAAAACCAACCAAAATATATTAATTTTAGTAACAAGCAATTATATATAGTGAAACTATAGATTAAAAAAGATACTCCAGGATCACAGAAAAAAGTTTAACACTATCATTTTTATACTATAAATACATTTTTCAACAATACAAAATAGCTCAAAACTATTTATAATATTTTGTTTATTATAAAGTATTGAAGCATTTTTATTACTTTTTCAACAACTGGTCAGTGAAAGTAGGTGCTTCACCATATCTTCTAATAATAAACATTAAATAATGTCGTTACAAATAAACGTTGTTACAAATAAACACCATTAATTAAAGAAACAATATTTGTTTGATCATTTTTCCTTAAAATCGTTTGCATAATAGGTTTGAGCTTGTCGAATGTAGTCAATTACAATTTGTGTAAATATTGAAAAAAGGACATTATTTATTATAGAAAAAGATCTTAAATTAATATTAAAGAGTGTAACATTTCTTGTAACAGGGAATAAATTATACTTAAAGTAGCATACAAAATATATTGGTTTTGGTACTAAAATTAGTTTTTATTAGTAAAAATGAAAATGCAATTATTCATTTTATTACAAAGAACTGAATATCAATTCAACACGTTATGCTACAACTATGACATTTTCATTGATTTTAATTGTTGGATATAGATAATGTGGTCAAGACAGCTGACATGGAACAGAAAATCATTTTAAAGACATTTGATGCATGTTAAGCTTAACATGCATCAAATGTCTTTAAAATGAGGTTCATGCTAGGTAAATTTTATGTCAGGTAATAGTTTATAGCTCTTAAAAACATGGGATTTGGGACTTTAAAGCTTGTTTAAAATGTCATATAGTCCAGCGACTTCATGGAATATGCCAGATAATCATTTAAATCTGCTATCTTTACATAAGCTTAAACTCTGCTAAAAAAAAAAAAAAACACTGCAGCAGTACCAGATGGTAGTACCATAGATTGAATGATTTCCATATTCAAACCAGCAGTCCAGGGTACTTGAAAGAATACTATGGTACTTCTTTATAAGTGGATCTTAGCATCACATGTGGGTGTAAAGGACTTGTAACCATGCTGAATTGCTGTGGCTGGTGCCACTGATGGTGGAGGTTGACTAATATGTTGATGTGGCCCACAGTACTTCCATGAGCTTAGGACTGTTAAGAGAGGATATTGGGATGCCCATCCCCCATCAGTACTGTAGATTACACTTCGCAATAGCAACCTCCTCGAGCACCTCTCCCTTTTCGTCATCCGACCCGCTACCCCTCCCTCTTCTTTTTCACTAGACTACCCAGTCAAATGATTTATCTCATTTCTTTCTTCATCTGCCTCTCTCCCTCTACAGATGTGCTGGTGCATTTCCTCCAGCCTGCTGAAGACTAGCTTACTGAGGACTGGAAGAACTGCAGCACATTAACAGAAGCATAGTCAAAACTCAGCCCTGCATTAGCCAAGGCCAAATGTTACATAAACATTTATAAATCTCATCGACTTGTGCACGTTGATTATGTTGGACAGTGGATTGCCGGTATTCAAGGACTAAGAGTAGGTTTACACAACAACGATTGTACTAAAATGTTTGATTTTCAGGCCTACAAACCGCAGCTGTTGTGTAAATGAACAGCCAAAATGCATAAAAGCTTTTCCATTTTTGGTTAAAAAAGGTGTCGTGTAAACACCCCCTTAACATTCAAGTAAAGAACGGTATCAAAATAATGAGCACTAATATCAATATAAATTGAACTTGTCATGTCTGTTGTACAAACTGTTCTGTCACTAGACGAGTTTCCATCCAAGGATTGTCTTCCGAAAAAAGGTTTATCGCATTACAATGTTTAACCATACAGATGACGTACATGCTAATTATAGTTAAAATATCGCAAGTGCTGACACAATTGTTTTTTGTTTAACTTTACTTCATAAATTCTGTAGCAATACTTCAGATGTTGCAAAAAAGCGAGTTTGCTTCAAAAGAGATGCTTCCAAGTTCGTATGCTACTCCAAGTCGGAATGAAATGAAAAAACACCTTATTTATTTTGTGAATGCATGATTCGTCCATTTGTGCATTTTTTATTTTTTTGGATGTAATGTTTAATGATGTCTTAACTCATTTATAGAGGCTTGATGGTTTCTGAATATATCATATAACTGAAGGATAGTAAATGCAGTGTAAAGCTTTAATTAATATAAATGTTATTTTTACGCAGAATTTACCAACCAGGGCTACGTTTCTCAAAAGCAGTGTGAGATAGTTATATAATGACAACTCTCTGAAGATTTTAGCATGGTAATGGATAATGCAATATTAATGTATTTGGGTTTGGCAGAATAGATCTGCTACGCTGCTGCTGCTGTTGGTTATTACTGTTGTTGTAGATTATTGCTGCTGCTGCTGCTACAAAGCAAGTGCAGGAACTTGCTACTGCATACTGCTGCTGCACAAATAGCATATATAATAACCCGTAGCATATCTATACAGGAGGAGCTGGGGAAGTTGGAGGGTTTCAGAAGAACTCTAAAAGCACGCTGCAAACTGCTCCAGTGAATACTAACCAGTCTCTCAAATGTAAAGTAGTAAGCTCATTGGCTGCGTATGCAACATGAACCAATCAGCTTGTGCCAAGCAGTGTAACACTGTGAATATCATCAATTTGCATTAACGATTCATCAGCGTGCACCATCTAGAGTTTCATGACAGAACTTGGGATTTGATTGTAGAGACCACTGGTGTTAATAGCTCTAAGATCTACTTAAGCTTACGATGCTGTTGGGAAACGCAGCCCAGATCTCATGAGGAAATCTAACTATTTTACGAGGTGACGATTTCATACAATGCGATTTGTATGGAAAGATATGATTTTTAGAAAAAAAGTAATCACAAACATCACAAACATGTTAAATCTATCCATATTTCATACAGTAGCCAAAAAAGAGGATAATCTTTTAAAATGGAGCAAGCAGCTATATTATTTCTCTAGAGATGGAGAAATTGACAGTAAAGATGCATGGAAGTCTCTTAATTTGTATTAAAGCCCTTTTTCTTGACTAAAAAGTGTTTCCAAACTCTTTTTTTTTTTTCTCCAGAGTTGGAGAAATAATAGTTAGGAGGACAAAATGACATTTATTAGACAAAAAGCTGCACATGACATATAAAGCACTAGTTGTTTGCTTCGCGTTAAAATGTTACCAAATGCTGCAAAATGTTGGTATTTAGGTAAGTTCATTAAATTTCATATGAATTGTAAGTCTATGGTTTTACCCTCAACCATTATCAGTGGAAAATTCATCCTAGTTCACCAAGCACAAAGCCAAAGGATGCACAAAGCAGCATGAAATTAGCTCCATATTCATCAGTATTACCTTGGAGAGGAGTTTCGGTTTTAAAAAGTGTCAAAACATCTCATTTGTATGCAGAACCAAATGAGCTATTTGAAACGTACTCGCCAAAAGTGTTAATGCTGAAGATGCTCAATGAATTTTCAGAGATTGTCTGCTAAAGACACCTGCGTTCACCGTGGACCGCGATGCTCGCAAACACCCTCGCTCAAATGGAATACCCAGGATCCTTCATTGCAGTAAAGAACCATATATCCTCAGAGGCATTTGTCTGCTATATTGAATTGCCCTGCTGTGTTTGCTGGCACAGGCTATGTGTTCACATAAATCGTTGCCTGTGGTGTAACATGGACCTGATGTCCTGCCGCATGTTCCACTGCTTGAAAAGACTGCAGGACTGACAGGGATGCTTACAGGTGCACTTGTACGGCTATTTTAGTAGGGTAAATCCCATTGCTTATTATTCTTTATATTATATATCACATTCGTACTGCTCAGAATACATATTCGGGGACCTATCAACTGATTTGTAAGCATTCACACACCGTACACTTTGGAACTTGCCCTCCACCTTGCACTTCTTGCGTGATAGTCATCGCAGATCGTATTTAAGCCTTTATGTTTCCCTCTTGGACCATCTATAGTTTCCCTTAAACGAGTATTCCTATGGATCTCCTGTGAAAATGGCTAGTGGGACAATTTGTCTGGTAGAGAGATAAATATTTCGACCCTCTGCACTTTAATAATATCTGAAATCTGGGGAGAGGATCTATCCACCTAATACTGGCGAAAGAAGAACAGCTATAAATCTCCTCTGATGGACCCACATTTAGCAATGGACTATGCCATGCACTGCTCTTCTGCTCCAAATGCATGTTCTGATTCATACTGACACACACACTAGCGCTCAGCACAAAGTACACACAGTCTCACGAAGCCGAAGATGCCCATGAACATGCAAGTTCTAGATAGTAAGAGTGAACAATGCAGTGGACATTTGATGTTTACACCTTGATGGATGCAGATGACCACCTTTCAGTGTAAAAGCCATATATATATATATATATATATATATATAAGGGAACAAGGGATATTTTTTTGTTTGACAGTACTAGGCACAATCATTATTTGTTTAAAGCACTGCTCTATAGGCGATCTCAGTTCAGGCAAGCCTCTGATTGCGTTATGCAGTAAAACCCTGCAGACCACCAGCTCAACATATCAGTGAGATCGAAAACATTCTCAATCAAACAATGCTTTTGTAAGAAGAAGATACCTCAAATAGTGTGGCTTTGTGGAGGAGAGGTGTGATATTACTTTTCAAAGTCATAGGACTTACAATTGTCTCCTGGCAGATGATAAATTGGGTGAAAAAAAAATCCCATAGACTTACACTGATGGAAGGACACAAACAATACCTAAAGTCCAGAATATTATAGAAGTTTGAGGGAGTGCATTTCTGACTTGAGCTCGTAAGAAGCCTACAAGAACACCCTAGCAACTAGGGGTGGGAATAAGTTATATTATATTAATATAGTGGATCAAACTTTGGTTTAATGAAAAGAAATCACAATTTTCCTGTACACAGCATTTACCTGCCTAGTCTCATGAGAAAACGTAACTATTTTACAATATGGCAATTTCGTATAAATGCATATCATGTTTGTATAAACGCAATCATATGATTTTTATTTAAAAAAAAAGTATGTATGAAAGTCCCAACTTATCCCCCAAATCGAACGCTCAGTTGGGCATTAGCTTTTCATCAAAAAGAGATCATCCAAATTCATCTGAATTAGTCAGCAATTAGCCAAAACATTAAGTAGTTGTGAATTTTCATGTATTAAATATTAATTCTAATTAAAAATTTAAATATAGTGTTTTAAAAATTTACTCAGAATTCACAAAAAAATTATTTGCATGGAAACGTGATTTTCAGGAAAAAAAATGAACATGTCCCACACTAACCCATAAATTTAACTGCCAGTTTGACATGAGCAGATTGTGCAGAAACATAATGAGATCATACATAAATAGTCACAAATGCCATGACAGTTTCTTGGCATTTACTCAAAATTTAACATAAATATAAAACATAAATTGTTTACTATCCATTGATGAATCTGTTGATCAAATTTAGAACTGACAAAAGGCAAGATAAAACACTTTTGTTTACTGGTGACATGGATAAAAACAATGGCAATAATCTCAAAATGACCAAATATTGGCTTATTAATCAGTGGTACGGTTATCCAAAATGGTTGTATACTGAGTTTTGATTCTAAATGAATAATTAAAAAAAAATACTCACAGATATACTCACAGATTTTATCAAAGTGGTGGAGTAAGGGAATGGGAAAGGTCCTCAAGTTGGGACTCGAACTCGTGTCACCCAAAATGCGACATATTGGAGCACTGCCCAAAAAGATTTTGGCTTCAAGGATTATTTTAGTTTTTGAGCTTATACACCAAAGGATTCTCTATTTACAAATTTAGGCGCAAATGTCTCTCGGCTTTTCGCTGGTCTTTGAAAAACATGTTATAAAAATACAAAGTAATGATTCATGGTGTATCATGACTTAAAAACCATGTTTTCTTATGAAGTTTGATGGGAATTCTAATGTCCAGGAATTTTTGTGCGGCCAAAGCTTATATTCTCCAAACTACTTTACTCAGATGTTCACACTGACAAGACTGAGTCATCAGGAAGCGACACCCTCCCTCGGTCTTCCTCAGTCCACATCTGATGATCTTCCCACAAGGTGTCTCACCTCCCAAAAAGAGTGAAAGTGAGCACACCATGCTTCTCTAACCTTCTAAACAACTCCTAAGTTCAAGTGCAACACCACAGTACACTACATATAGAGTATAGATGCTAGCTATGCACTATAAGATCCCTGAGCAACAGTGTGATGACTGACAGTGAGTTAGGTAGCTTTGGAGAAATAGGTCATAGAGCTAAAAATACCGATCTGTGTCTCTCTCTCTCCTCTTGAAGACAAAGAGAGTCTCTGGGAAAAAAAAAAAAAAAAAAGTGAGCGAGTGAGTGAAATGAAGAGAACAGCCCACCAGTCTCAGAAGAAGAAAAATGCCCTTATAGAATTGCAGCCGCTTATGCAAACAAACATTAAAAAGGGCCTGAGTATAGAGATGGGGAGGAAGGATCTAGAACCGGGTGACAGTCTTCAGCTTAAGAGCGACAGTGTGAAGAATTATATAGATCTCATTTTTCTCAGATCAGTGAGGCAAAGCGGGATAACTATCCAAGAAGTCCGCATTCCGCATCCTACGAGATGACTGGAAGAGACAGGACACCATCACTTTAGGAGACTGAGAGAGATAGAGATAGTAAGTGAACCTGAGTAATTACTAGAGAGATGTGAGGACCAGTGGAGGAAGAGAGACCGAACAAAGAGAACAGTGAGAAACTAATCCAAAGATTCAAAGATTCCCAATGAAATGCCATCATTTTGGTGAAGGCATGCCAGTTAGCAGATAATCAGCAATCAAGGCAGGCATAATTTAATCACCATCTCTTAAAAATGAGTGATTTATAAAAGCCAGTAATGTAAATTAGATTGGCTCCTCAACTGATATCTCCTCATGGCTCCAGAAGTACTGCACTTTAACTGGGTTCTTTGAAGAGGGTTATTGAAGAGCGTAACATCACAGTAATTCAGACGCTGATTGCAGCCCCTCTTTCTGTTCATTCATGTTTCTCATGCAAATATCTCAAATGCACCCAGACGCACACCTGACCTTGTACATGACTAAAAACATCCGTCACATGCAGTCAACAACAAAGTTCACCACTCAGGGAAACTGATGGTACCAAAGGGAAATCAGTAGGATACTGCAGGATTTGTCATGAATGAGATACATGACTCACTGAATCAAAACTGCGTATTTACAAAATCAACAGCAGTTTATTCCTTTACAGAAAAGTATTAGATAAGTTAATCAAGATACTGAATGACTACAATATTCATGCACATTCGTATAACAATTTACAAAAAGTCATTGCATTGACTAACATTAATGAGTAATAATACATTTGTTACAGTGTTAGTTAAACAAGCAATTGTTCATTATCAGTTCATGTTATCTCAGGTTCATTAAAAAGGCTAATGATACTAACAGATACAACTTTTGGTTTAAATAATGTATTAGTAAACTAACATTGGTATTGGTTACACCAATGGCTTCCATTCAGAAAGGTCATGTGAGGCATGTACGTAGGATAGGGTGTAAGCTATATTTGCACACTAAATTTGTCAAGTCTAAATACATATTTTTACAAAATACTTGTCTCAGTTCAAATTATGTCAAAGCTATTTGTTTAAATTTGAGTAACCGGTGTTGTAGCACAATAGTAACCAACACCTGAATGTTATTTCACGTATTGTTTGTTATTTTTTATACATTGTAAGTTATGCTATAATTTGTCATAAGGTAAGAGTTCCTTAACTCATAAAACCTTGCATCCTGTCTACTGAACTCTATAAACGGTTATAGAGTGAGAATTTTGGTGCAAAAAGTAATTTCCATTCGCAAAGCTGAAATAATATGAATAATAACTACATTAATAATTTACGTTGTCAAATGTTTGGCAGCCGAAGATTAGACATTTAAGTTGGTAACCTTTGTTATTTATTTTTTTTTTTTTAAGTTAAAAAATTAGACAAATATTCCACAAGCTCAGTAAATTTGGCCCGTTGTGTTTTGGTTGTTTTACTATTTATTTTATTCAAACGTAATACACTCATCCCAGAAACACATTTTAGGTTTTGTTAACGTATAATTAAATATACAGGCTATAAATATATCATTTTAGGTTTGGTTTAGAGAACGTTTTAACCCACTGTACACTGATGTTACCAAACTGCAAGCAAAATACAACGTTGTGGAGACGTTTTCAGCTTGCTGGGTCCAGGTAGGCAATCGTGGTGGTTACTGGAGAGAGATGCAACCTCCCAGGTTAAAACCCGGCACAAGTGCAATCTCCTCTTTATCAGATCCCCATAAAAGCTGCACTCACATATCCATGCCAAATACAAACACGTCTCCCCATTCGAAAGGTCCCCGTCTCTAGCAGACGAATGTAAAGCAATTTTTGGCACTGAGCCCGTGTGTCGTCTGCGTGCCGCACGCCGAAAAAATGTGTCAGTGTGCACAAAGGAATCTAATGGAAACTTCACAGAATGTGCACTGATGCAACGGCGCATAAGAGAAATCAGATGTTGCACGCCACTAAAATGTCATGCTTAAACATGTATTTGCTTCAGAAATAACACTTAGAATTCTTAATCACGATGCATGTCATTTGTACAATCTAATGCACGTTATGTGATCAGCGCGTGCAATGTAACCACTGAAAACCAGCTCGGTGTCATAAATTGTAACATTTTCCGGTTCTGGCAGTTTGCGCCTAAACGTTATCCTCTGACAGGCAGCATACCAGTTCATTTTGTTTGACATCATATTACACAAAAGCAAAAGCAAAAATGTTCAAGCATCATCGTTTATCTTGAGACTCGGTGACCAGTGAACTCTCCGATTCCAATACCAAGTTCCTAGTGATCGATACTGAGCAGGGACGCCGGGTCAACATTCTCAACATTCCTCCATATCACTGTGCATATGCAGAAATGACACCCGAGACTCTGCACTTTATAACATGCCATATTTGCCCAGATGACAAAATGTCGTCGCATGCATTATGATTTATTGCATTTCAGCATGCATTCGTAGTTTAAACCTCGCCGGCATTTTATACTTTTAAAGATGTTTGTATATTTGTGAATTAGAACGAATGATGTTTGTTGCATGACATGTATTCCATAACGCATTAAAAAAAACAGAAATATTTTTACTTACGATTTCAGAGGGTTTTGGACCACTGTGGCCATTTTGATATAGAATGATACAATGTAAGACTGCAGATCCCCGGTATTGTACATGTAATATAGCAGCAATTTCAATTTCATTCATTCTCTGGGGCTGCGGCTGGATCGGCCAACCAATAGGAGCACGACTGGCTGACGGTCACTGCTGGGAAATGTAGTTTTTATCACCTGATGGCCTCAGGAGTCAGCGGCGCGTGTACTACAAATACCACAATGCACTGCGGTTAACTGTATACTAGTCCCGCCTTGATTTTGTATGTGCAAGCCAAAACATCTACTGTAAATTCAAGGTTGGATTGCTGGACTGTCTGTCAGTATTTTTGCTCTCGTGCTGGTAGCTTCTTATAATTCGTAGATAATTGGAAGTATTTTTAGAGAGCGATGGGCAGCTATGAAGAGCGATGAAGTCAATATATATTTTCTTAGTATGCATATATTATATTATGTTAGAGATAATCCGAAATTTAATCGGTAGGCACTGATCAATAACCTGCTATATGTGCGCAATATGTTTATATATCACTAACATAATTCTATAATTCTAGCTAATAATATTTTTCATCTTCTAAATCTTTTCTGCATTTCTTTTTAAACTATTTTTCTATAGCCTGGCCTACACGTGTAATATTAATGCACAATAACAATAAACAAATTCTGCTGTGTGTTATTATTCTGCTTATGCAATGAGAAACATGTAGATCTAAATATTAGAAATAATAGAAATGGGATGACTATAAAGGGCTCTTCAGTCCAGTTAACCGCAACGGGGCCACTTTGAAGGCATTCTGTGACGTGATATTTATAGATCCCTGCTAACAAATATTTAATGAACCTTAGCAAGCTCTATGAAATGACTGAACAAAAATGTCCTGTTGGTTCATAAGGGATTACTGCAGAATTGGTGCATTTTTGGAGGGGGGATTGTAGAGTTTAAATTTAAGATATTGCAATGCAATAAATTCTAAAACTAAAATTAAACATCAGTTATATTCTGTTTGCACCTACCAACAACATTTTTACCAATTTTACAAAACTTTGATTTCATAATGAGCTCATGTGAGAGCTTTTTTCATTGAGACTTGTTTTTATTGACCTGGATAAACGTCTTTGCACACAAAGACTGCTATAAAACAGTTGATCAAAATAGCCACTAGAGGGCGTTAAAACCGCTCTCTGAAGGCGGCTGATAGAGTAGCAACAGCGCCCTCTTGAGTTCAGCTCGAAAACATCCAGCGCCAGCAGCTCAGTAGCAGCAGCTAGTAGTCCTGGGACAGTTGTAGTCCAACTAGCTTTCCAGAGAGTTGTGATGGTTTTAAATCGTTCACCATGTCTGAAATGCTTCTGAAAGATATGGACGATATTTCTCTCGGGCCTGTTAAAATGAACGAGGAGAAGGAAAATGCACGGAGTTTTCTCCTGGTGGACGAAAACGAAAGCTTGCAGGTTTGTTTTTGTTAGCTTCTGTGTTAGCCATGAAGCTATATTAGGTAAACAGCACATGTAGGGTCTTAGCTGTAGGTCGATTCACGAGCTCGATAATAACTAATTATAGTATGTGTGGTTTAAATAATAAACAGATAAACTAATCCTGAACTGTCAATGTGATTGCATCAACCGTTTAGGGTTCTCAGTGACCTGTGATCTTTAGCCATTGATTATCATTGATTATATCTTGGTTTTGTTTAGTTCGGGTATTTTTTTGTCACGTACATTTATGATCTCAGGTGTGTTTGCTGCTGGCCCATGTGCTCAGCAGATTCAACACAGTGTATCCCAGTCTGATTTACTGTGTACTGGTGTTATGTTATGGCTCTAACATGATATCCTGATGTACTATGGTAATACCATGGTATACGATCTATTAGCTAGACACCCAACAATGAGAGTCAACAATGACAGTGTCGTTTTGGATAGGTTATAATGTTTTATAACCAGCCTGATCAGTTGCTGTCACTGTGAGAGATTGCTACTGTTTATAGACCCAAAAATGAAACTTCATTATGTACTTACTCTTTTGTTGTTTCAAACCCATATGACTTTTTTTTTCATCAGTGGAAAACAAAAGGCAGGATGACTCATTCATCATTCTTGATGAGATACTTGTCATTTTAGGTGAACTGTCCCTTTAAGATTCTTACAAATTGTGATAGATGGACAGATAGGTGGGGCAGGCATCCAAGAGAAACCATTAACACACAATTCTGCAAACTCATTGTGAAATTACAGCAGAAAACATCCAATAGCGTGCACATAGGCCAAATTCGAATTAAAATGCTGCATGCATCTAAAACAGAAAGCATTAAGCATTGCTACGTTTGAAAGCATTAAGAACTGAACCATCATTATGTTTGTATGTGTAGGTATGTTAGAGGTCTTCTGATAAACACTGTGATCTCCAACTGTTCACAAATATTTGAATTTGTTATTTTATTCTAATTGGTTATATTTGTCTAAATCATGTAATATTATATTTTTCTATTTGCATTGATAGATAGTGTGACAATAACTGTAAACTTGATCTCCCTTATATTCTTTCTCTCTTCCAGGTGAAGAACGAAGCTGAATTTTTGCAGAAGTTGGGCTGCAGCGCCGCTCAAGGAGTCAAAGTGCTTTCCATCTTCGGTAACACAGGCGATGGCAAGTCCCACACTCTCAATCACGTGCTTTTCAGTGGCGAGGAGGTGTTCGCCACGTCTCCTTCTCCGTCCTCATGCACGGTGGGCGTATGGGCCGCTTACGAGCCGTGCCTGAACTTGATCGTGCTGGACACGGAGGGCCTGCTCGGTGCCGCCAGTCAGCAGAACCGCCGGATGCGTCTGCTGCTGAAGGTCCTGGCCGTATCGGACGTGGTCATCTACCGCACGCGGGCCGAGAGGCTGCACAATGACATGTTCCAGTTCCTCGGCAGCGCGTCGGCCGCTTACCTGAAGCACTTCACACCTGAGCTCCGCGCTCTGTCTAGCCGCTGCGGGCTGGACGTGCCTCTCTCCAGCCTGGGACCTGCTGTTATAGTTTTTCAGGAGACTTTTCGCACTCAGCTGCTAGGCCAGGGTAAGTCAGAGCAAGCAGACTTTTACTGTTTACAAGGTCTGCAGTGTTTATCAATATGAATACAGCATTTTTCTGATACGTGTTGTTGCCAAAGGCTGTTGTACGACTAGCCTGGGGGCAAAGGGATTGCTGTTTAAACTTGGGTCTGCACACCCTCATGGGGCCTAAACACATAGCCAGGGGGGTCTTTGAAAAAGTCCTGAATTTCAAACTAGTGGAGAATCCCACAGGAAAAACTCAAGTTGTCAGTCAAACCAAAGGCTCTATTTCAAACTCAATTGTTTCATCGTTCCTGGTTTTATTTCTGTCTGCTTAGTGATGAGAATTTCAATTTGTTTCATTGTCTCTCTGTAGTCAAATGAGAAATCTTTAGAGAGATTTCATTTGAGTCAGTAAGCCACGATGCTCATTTTTATCTGTTGTTTTAGTCAAAAAATGCATGAAAATGTAATGCATACAAACAAACACTTAAAGGCACGATGAGCATTTTTTTTTATTAATTTTAATTAAAATTAATTTTGAACTGTCCTGATATAATAATGAAGAAAGATTCCTCATTAAGAAAAAAAAAACATTTTTGACAAAACAAGTTTGACATATTTAATATTATTTCTTAGAAAAATGTTTTACTACTACTAATCCTCAGAATCAAAGTCATGTGATGCATTCAACTTAACAAAAACATATATACAGTCAAACCAAAATTTATTCAGACACGTTCAACATTTCTCACATTATCACAGTTTATTCACAATACTTTAGAAAATGATAATAAAATACAACAAGAACTCAGAGTTAAACTGTCAGAACAAATTCATCTTGATAATCACAAATGAATCACAGTCAAACCAAAATTTATTCAGACACCTTCAACATTTCTCACATTATCAGTTTATTTGTTATAGTTTAGAAAATGGTAATAAAATACGACAGGAACTCAAGAGTTAAACTGTGTCAGAACAAATTCATCTTGATAATGTCAGATAACTTTGATAGAAAGGTATGTAACAAAACATGGTCAGGTCAATGTGTCAAATCAAATTTTTGGTCCCAGATTTTTATCAGTTTTCCTTGTAGTGCACTGAATGAAGAATTTTTGGGTATAATATGTCACAGTTTACTTTATTTTGCTATCCTCACTTACATAAATGAACTATAGTGTCCTGCACCCACTGGTAACTAGTATTAGACCCCTGCAGACCTTCATGACTGTGCCAAGGTGAAAAAAACTGAATTAATAATTTATTATATTTTATACAAAATATACTGTTAAATAATTAAAAACTTTTAACAAATAATTTGTACACTCGCATGTATTCAAAGTATGAGGAAAATGTTTTTTACTGTTTACTTAATGGTTAGAACACCTGACATTTTTAAGTTTCGTAATTAAACATTCGGTTTTCTTGAATATGGTATAAACTTTTTTTTTTTTAAATCTTATGAAATCAAGATGAATACAAAGAGATAAAGATATTACATAAGATATAATACAGTATTGCGTCTTTGTGTACTTTATTGCTTCTATAAAAAATTGCTACGCAATAAAAAATGTTTCATTAAAACACATTTTCAAAGAAATAAAAATCTTTTTTTTAATCATTCGTCCAAAAGAAAAATCAAAACATTGGAGGTAGCTTAATGGTTGAGCATCTAGTTATCTAACACAGATTGCAGGAAAATCCCAAGGCAGGGTGACTCAGGTGTGGTGTGTTACAAAGATCACAATACTGCTCTGTTAATTATGCCCTTGGGTAAACCCCAGGTTTTCAGCATGCTGTAAATCATGGTACACGAAAAGTGTTGTATAAAATGCATAAAAAATCTTTAAATGCCTGTAAAACGTCTTTCATCTTTTTATTTTAAAAGGATTGAATTAGTGCCATCCAATGAAGTGTGTCAGGCTAGAGAAATATGGGTTTGGTTTTCTTTATCCAGATGGCTCCGTCCCGGGACAAGCAGACACACTGCTGCAAAAGCGCTTCCACGACTTGGGCCAGAGCACAGGCGCCTTCAGCTCCGTTCAGTACGTGGGCACCCAAACCATCACTCCCCCCACAGACTACTCACAGTTACTGCAGATAGTCAATCAGCAGGTGAACAGCACATCCCAGCGAGCCCCGCGCCAGCCTGCTATTGTGTTCAGTGCATTGCAGGTACAGTAGCTCCTCCAACATTTCTTTGTGTGTGAAGTGACCCTAAAAAGAATTTAGACACTAAAAGCTTTCATATATGGTTTGATTTTGCAATTACAGTAAAATAATGTAGTTAGAGGAATAGTTAAACCAAAAAATGAAAATGTCATAATCACAAAAGGAGAAGTTTAGTAGAATGTTCACAATGCTCTTTTACATACATTGAAGTGAAGGGTGACCAGGGAATTTCAAGTTCCAGAAATGGCTAAAAGCAACATGAAAGAGGTTGATTTCACGTCTTTTTAAATATACATTACATACACAACCGTTCAAAAGTTTGGGGTTAATATGATTTATTTTTTACATTTAAATGTCTAAATGTATTGCATTATATTACATTTATTCACTAAGATTGCATTAAATTGATCAACTTTCAAATAGTAACAAAATAGTGACTTTTAAGATTTCTGTTTTAAATAAATGCTAAGAAATGTTTCTTGAGTACCAGGATTATTAGAGTTAATAAAAAAAAAATTTAAAAAAAAACATAAAATAATTATTGTTACTTGAAATAAAATAAATTTAACTGAAATAAAATAAAATATAAAAAATCTTAAACAATTCTCATTTTCATTTAGTTTATCTTGATGCACTAAAATAATTGAAATTAAGGTAAAAAGTAAAACTTTAAATTTAAAATGAAAACAAAATATAAAAATAAAAACTAATTCGAAATATTAATAAAAAGCACCAAATCAGTATATTAGAGTGATTTCTGAAGGATCATGTGACACTAAAGCCTGGTGTCATGATTGCTAAAAATTCAGCTTTTCCATCACAGGAATAAATTATATTTAAAATATATTAAATTAGAAAACCATTATTTTAAATTGTAATATTTGTCAATATTACTGTTTCTACCATATTTTTTAACTTCTAACTTCTTTCAAAGATATCTTACCTTACCTTACCATCTTATCTTTTGAACGGGAGTGACCCAAGTGTCCTAAACTACTTTTCGGGGTCAGTGTATGCATGTATTTGTTCACCTTTGTCCACTAAGCATGTTTCTGAAAACACGCTTCACTGGACTTCGCTGCTCTGCTCTTTCTCAGGCCTTGAGCAACAGGTTCTGTGGCGAGATCTCAGATGACAAAATCAGCATATGCTCCTTCTTTCCTGATGAATATTTCACTTGCCCATCAGTCTGTCTCAGCTGCAAGTAAGTCCACAGAGGCATTATGGTTTGAGCTGTAGATTGAATGTCCATTTTTAAAAAATTCGCAGGTTGTGTTGAATGCACAGATGCATTGTGTTTGGCGCATAATAAATCAAGAAAATTGCTGCATTGTCACACATCAGACTCTAATTTCATCACATCAACAGTGAGCCACTTCATAATGTCATGGTTTGTAGTTACAAAGAACTAGGATCTCTATTCAGTATGCAAAAGTAATATATGGAAATGAGTTGCACATGAATGTAATCATGTGCAATGAATCTTGAGTCGTTTGTTATTGTTTTAGCTTGTGCG
This sequence comes from Spinibarbus caldwelli, assembly GCA_039654775.1. Taxonomy (NCBI): domain Eukaryota; kingdom Metazoa; phylum Chordata; class Actinopteri; order Cypriniformes; family Cyprinidae; genus Spinibarbus; species Spinibarbus caldwelli. The sequence continues at coordinate 19,444,212 of CM077253.1, read as the reverse complement.
TGACTTAATAGAGCAGTACTCTTCAAGAGTACTGAAGAACTAGCGAATCATAACTAACCCCTCCAAAATTCCACGGCTTTAGTGTTCGGTGTAAGAACGGCATGAACCACCAGAAAGACGGGGTCCCACACATGGCTGATGGATTATGCCAGTATGCCCACCAATACAACAATAAAGTTCTCATTTGTAAGGTAAGAACTCACTGTCGTGGCTAGTTAATTAATGTTTTGTTTTGTTTCATATTATTTTATTTTTGTGTGTTATTCAGTTATTTGTTTTGTTTAAATTTGCATTTTTATTTTGATTAGTTTTGTTATATTTTGTGTTTTTATTATTTTTTTATTTTTTTATTTTTTGGTTATTTTGTGGAGGGTTTTTTTTAGCTTTTGTTATATTTTGTGTTTTTACTTTTATTTGTTATTGAATGTTTTTATTTATTTATTTTTTGTGTGTGTGTTTTTAAGTTGTTTTTTTGTAGGTCTTTTTTTTCTTGTTTTATACTTTTTTTATTATTTTTTTTTTATTTGTGCATTTTTATTTTTTTTTATGTTTTACTTTGTTTTGTTGTTGTTGTTGTTGTTGTTTAAGCTTTTTTAGTTTTTTGTTTAATTTAGTATTTTTATTAGTGCTGTCAAACGATTAATCATGATGAATTGCATCCAAAATAAAAGTTTGTTTGTTGATATAATATATGTGTGTGTTCTGTGTATATTTATTATGTATATATAAATACACACACATACAGTATATTTTGAAAATATTTACATGTATAAATTTATATTCATATAATTTATATTATATATAAATATATTTAATATATAAACAACATTTTTCTTAAATGTATACATGCATGTGTGTGTATTTATAGATACATAATAAATATACACAGTACACACATATATTACGTAAACAAAAATGTTTATTTTGGATGCGATTAATCGTTTGACAGCACTACTTTTTATATTTTTGTTTTACTTAATTTTTTTTTTTTTTTTAGTTTGCTTTATTCGTTTTTACTTTTTGTTGTACTAAAAGTGATATTCACTTTGGCAGTGCCAGCATGCAGATTTTCATGTAAAAAAATAATAATAAATAAATAAAATTCACACTAAATTGATTTAAAATTGATTAAGACTTAGCGCTTAGATTTAATGAGATTTGCTACATATTTTATCTGTTAATTGAGGTTTTAGATCAATCAATTTGCAAAAACTCTGATATGGATTAGATTTCTCAATTTGAAATGAAAGGATAATAAATGGATGGAAAGGATGATAAATAATTTTTTTTACACACGCAGAGGTGCTATGAGAGCGGAAAAGAAGTGATTGTCATAGCGAAAACATCTGCCTCCACAGATAACCCATGGCTTGGTCTGGCCAAGTATGCGTGGTCAGGGTGAGTAAGATGGTTTTCTTACTGAAATTAGCCTCTGAAGCTGGTCCTTGTCCATGCTCTTAACCCTGGTCTTGTTCTACAGCTATGTTTTAGAGTGTGCCAGCTGTGGCATCATCTACCGGAGTAGGCAGTACTGGATGGGCAACCAGGATCCAGAGAGCAGTGTGGTGCGGCCAGAGGTCAAGCATGTCTGGCAGGGGGTGAGTTGTTTTTCTGTGTTCCCATCCATGTGCTGACTCCATTGATGCTCACAGTGGTTGATGTTGTTTTTATGCTTGTAGACTGATGCCTTCCAGACAGACCATCAGAATGCAGCTCAGCGGGTTTTGGATGGAATGAATTACATAATCCAATCAGTGACAGAATACAGCTCAGGCCCAACTAAAGCCGTCGCTGCCTGGCTCACAGACCAGGTGGCTCCACCCTACTGGAAACCCAACTCTGAAATCATTGTGAGTTGATATGCCTTGTAGGAATATGTGAAAGAGAATCTCAAATGACATTTAGTTATGCCACATTAAAAATGTATGAATTTCATAGCATCGTCAAACAAGTCTATTGTTTTATTATGTACAAACATTATGTTTGTCTGTTCAGGAATGTCATGGTTGTAAGAGAGCGTTTGAGGAGGCGGAGAGGAAACACCACTGTCGGGCATGTGGGGAGGGTTTCTGTCAGGCCTGCTCCACTCACAGCATGCCAGTGCCCGAGAGGGGCTGGGGCGGCACCCCTGTACGAGTGTGTGATGCCTGTTACCGGCAGGGAGGACCCCAGCACACTGGACAGGGTGAGGACATCGTTCTCTTTTAAAAACACACTGTAATGGTGCTGTAAATCTCACATTACCATTCAAAAGTTTAAAAAAAATTTTTTTTTTAAAAAAGTCTATGCTCACCAAGGCTGTATTTATTTGATTAAAAATACAGTAAAACTGTAATATTGTGGAGCATTTTTAAAAAAAATTTTCCATTTAAAAATATCTTCTAATGTAATTTACAAAGCTGAATTTTATATATATATATATATATATATATATATATATACACACACACACATACATACATACATACATATTGTCACAACAGCTAGTTGTAACTCTTTGCACACTGAGGCTACGTCTACATTAATCTCAATACATTTGAAAATAGCGTTTTCGTTTTTAAAACGCTCTCTGTCCACACTAGAGTTTTCAAGCGTTTACCAAAAGTTTCTCATCCACACTGAAACGTTAAAAAACTTAAAATTTCCTTTACTGCGCATGTGTAAAGCCTCAAAAAAGCATACTGAGACGATTTAGACGGAACAGACATGATACATTTTCATGCAATTCTTCTGGCAGGATCATTTTATTTAGGAAAATATTCACTCGCGCGTCCAAGTCACACTCACTAATGATTGTACACCTGATCTAAAACGCAACTGCCCTCATGTTTTGCTGCAAAACAGTAATCACGAGTAAATTTTCTATCATCTTTGCAGGACTGTGATATGAAGTGTGTACAAAGTAACACATCTGTAGCAATAGTGTGAAAGTGAATAGCACATAACAGGCATAATACCAGTATAAACATAGATATCTATTGGTACAATGTGTCACATGACTAAACATGCATCATTGTTTTCAAAAGCATCCGTTTTCATAGTCCACACTACAACGCGAAAACAGCGTTTTCAAATTTATCCACTTTGGAGATCATTTTCAAAAAGCTCAGTTTCCTTGACAAACACGCTGCCTCAGTGTGAACGGAAGGCCAAAATGGAGAGAAAAAGTTGCGGACAAGGCCTGAGGTGCAAATAAATATACATATAACAAAAGTAGTATTTATTGCTATTTGTATGTGCTTTGACTTTTTGTTACTGTACACTATCAGTCAAAAGTTTTTGAACAGTAAGGTTTTTAATGTTTTTTTTAAAGAAGTCTGTTCTGCTCACCAAGCCTGCATTTATTTGATCCAAAGTACAGCAAAAACATTAAAATTTTGAAATACTTTTTACTATTTAAAATAACTATTTTCCATTTGAATATATTTTAAAATGTAATTTATTCCTGTGATTTCAAAGCTGAATTTTTAGCATCATTACACCAGTCGCATGATCCTTCAGAAATCATTATAATATTCAGATTTTCTGCTCAAAAATCATTAATTATTATTTTGTTGAAAACAGCTGAGTAGAATTTTTTCAAGTTTCTTTGATGAGTAGAAAGTTCAGAAGAACAGCGTTTATCTGAAATAGAAATCTTTTGTAACATTATAAATGTCTTTATCATCACTTTTGACCAGTTTAAAGCATTTGGCCTTGTACAAAAATATGCAATATTCTCCAGGGTCATTGAGTTGTGTTTTCCAAAACAGTTTTTAATGATCTGAGTGTGGGATGTTGACTGGTTTGCTGAGCTGAGACGTTACATTCTCTCCCCTGCAGTGGCCGTTACAGAACCCCGGACACTAGTCGCCCGCAGAGTGACAGAAGTAGCTCAGTCCACTCTGGATATGGTCTCCACCGCAGTGGACTACCCCCTATGTGAGTGTTACCAATACACTCATAGTGTCTGAACTTACACTAGAGAGAGTGAGGGGTTTTTTTAAACATCATGTCTTCTCTTCAGGTTTCGTAAAGGGAGTTGCGAGACCAGATTATTGGATCCCAGACCATGAGATCACCCAGTGCCACAGCTGTACTAAACCCTTCACCCCCAGCATGTCCAAGCACCACTGTCGGGCATGCGGTCAGGGAGTGTGTGGGAACTGCTCGATGAAGACCAGGCCAGTGCCCTCTCGTGGCTGGGACCACCCTGTGCGAGTGTGTGACGGCTGCGCTGACAGCAGGGATTCCCTGTGACCTTGCTGTGCCTCTGTAGTGCCGCTCCAATACAGCTTGGTGCTCAGATCCAGGTTGTAGGCAGTTTTCATCCTTAGCCGGAGTAATCGGGGCTGGGAGGAATATGAAACCCACTGCAGTTGCATAGACAAACACTCAGGCTCTTCAAAGCATTAGCGAGTGATGATATCTGGGTTATATTTCATATCAAAATCAAAAGAGAAAAATAGTAAAAGATATGTTGCATAATGAAAATAATTTGTTAATGTGTGTGTGTGTATAAATATATATATATATATATATATATATATATATATATATATATATATATATTAGTAAATAATGAAAATACTAAGGATTTGGGGGAGAAATGTGCTTGATTAAAAGTAAATTTAAATATAAATAAAAAAATACATTTTATATATATATATATATATATATATATATATATATATATATGTGTGTATATATATATATGTGTGTATATATATATATGTGTGTATATATATATATGTGTGTATATATATATATATATATGTGTGTGTGTGTGTGTGTGTGTGTGTGTGTGTGTGTGTGTGTATATATATATATATATATATATATATATATATATATATATATATATATATATATATATATATATATATATGTATGTATGTATGTATGTGTGTGTGTTTTATTCCGCATTCCAATTAATATCAATCAAACTGCAGTTGCGTTGTTTTGATTAAATAATAATAACTTAAACAACTTAATTAACTTACAGCTAACTAACAAAATAAAACACAATAAAAAACATGAATTTTGAACATTTTTATAAACGGAGTTATCTGTTTTTGCAAATTGTTGTATGTATTTTTTATATATATATATATATATATATATATATTTCTTTTTAATCAAGCACATTTCTCCCTTATTTTTTTCTTTAGACTTTGGGGTGAATAAACAGAATAAACCCAGAAATGTTCTATTTTTTGTGAGATTTGCTGCAGAAATTAAAGAGAGGAAAATAGAAAATACAAATTTTAGTAGATTTTGATAGATTCTAGCTATTGACTGTAGTGCTGGCACTGAAAACGAATTGCCTTCAGAAAGTGCATTTCTGTAAATAATTTGTTGATTAAACATCTTCATGTTTCTATCCCAAAGATAAAATAGAACCTCCGTAACAGACTAAAACACTAATATTAACATATCTAATACACAGTAAATGATCATTTGGAGATATGTAGGTTCTCAGATATCTAATTAAGAAACATTTGAATATACAAGATTTCAGCCTTACCTTTTATCGGTACAGTTTTATATTTTATTCCAGGAACAGAGCAACAGAAGTAGACAAGTTAAGCCTAGAATTCACATTCCAGTTCAGGCAATGCAGTTTATCTTGTGATGAATCCTGTGAGTTCATATCTCATTGTATTTTTTATCAGCATTGTTTTTTTCTGAAATAACGACTGCACTTTATCTAGTATTTACTTTCGTGGTCAACTTTCTTTAGTTGAGAGCCATGTAATCTAATATGTAAGATGCAAACTGTACATATATAATGAAAATGGAGTTATTCTACAGCATTTACAGTGCCTAATGGATCTCAACCACTATCTTGCATATAACAAGATGATTTCACAATCTGGGTGTCTGACATTTAATACAGGCTCACAATAAACTCAATGCAGATGACTGAATGTTGAGCTATCACATCAGGATCACTCTGTGGTTTCCTAACATGTGTACAGCTCAGAAAATGGCATATATAAGGCACTTTATTCATATTTGATTGGAGAGAATCCATGTGGAATTTCTTAAAGGGATAAGCCACCTAAAAATGAAAAATCGGTCATCATTTACTCACTCCATATTATTGAATTCAATGGCTACTCTACTGTCATCAGCTGTTTGGTTACTAACATTCTTCAAAATATATTCTGTGAGTAAATGATGACAGAATTTTCATAATCGGGCGAACTGTCTCTTTAACTATTATGTGTTTTTTTTTTAACGATTCTGCTTCTACTCTTTGTATTTTTATCTGGAATAGAACATTGTAGTCTTCTATGAAGGGATTTGACCAAAGTAATGGTTTTGATTGCATATAACCGAACCTGCATTTGACAATCCTGCAGTCTTTGTTTTGATTGGCTGTTACTGTTTTTCAGGCTTCTAATCAGAGCATTAAAGTTATTTCAAAACAGCCTGCCCTCTTGATTCACTAGATAACAGACATCTATGGAAAATAATGGGTTCTAGCTTTGTAAGTGGACAAACACGAGGTCGTCTGGAGGTAGAGGTCTAGATGTCCTGCTCAAGGGCCTTAAATAGATGAAACGGACTGAAAATCTGATTTAAATCATGGAGGTTGTACTCACATTTCCTCCATTTATAACATTACTGTCTGGCAAACAGCCTGCCTCATCACATCAGGAAACTGTCTTGAGAGGTTTACTGATTGTAATGTCAGCACTTGTGTGTGTGTCATTAAGAACATCACACACACTGTACAACAGGGCTGTTAATGGGGTCAGGGAACTGTTGGGACTGTGATGTTATCCAATAACTGGCCCAATTCAGTGATCAACAGCATGCATTTTTCAGTTGCTGATACTGGTATCTAGAGAGCAGGGCTGCTAAAATCTCAGTATACTATCAAAAGATTGGAATCATTGGAAGATTTTTTATGTTTTTTGAGTCATTTATGATCACCAAGCATGCATTTATTTGATAAAAAATACTTGAACTAAATATTTGAATTTATTCCTGTCAGCAAAACTGAATTTTCAGCATTAGTACTCCAGTCCTCAGTGTCACATGATCCTTTAGAAATCATTCTAATATGCTTTAAGATGCTATATGATTTGCTGCTGAAGAAACATTTTAATGTTTAGCATTTTTTAAAAGGTTTGAGCTGCTTACATTTTTTTTTCAAGTTTCTTTGATGAACATAGTTAAAATGTCAATTTTGATCAATTTGAATAATCCTTACTGTACAAAAGTGTGTGTGTGTGAGTATACACACAACAGATGATAATACATATGAATGTATGATAATAATAAGGACACTAAATGTACATTTGGTACATTTTGAAAGTTCATCACTTCAGTTAATCTGTCATTAATTTCATATAATTATTTGTTCCTACGATGAGTAAAAATTATTTACTCCACATTATTTTCAGTAAAACCTCCAAAAACAAGAACAGTAATAAAATTAATAACAAGAACATCATAAAATGGCCATGCAAGGTTTTATTCTATAATCGCTGTTGGTAATTGTTAACGAAAACTATTAAATATTACAAATCATTTTCAGGAACTGAAAAAAGGTTAAATAAAATGTAAATATTAGATAAAATGAAAATTAAAATAACTTAAATGTTAAAAATGTTAGAAATGTTGCCTTGGCAACTAACTGAAATAATTTCAAGTACTAAAATGACTAAAACAAATAAAAATAACTTAAAGGTAAACAGAAATAAAAGAAACACAGCAGATAACAAAATGAGCAAACCTCAAACTAAAATAAAGATGAAAAAAGAAACATATAAAATTCAAAATATTAATAAATACTATAATAGTGTGTAAATAATACTTAACACCTTCGTCCTGATTTTAAAAAAAAAATGCAATCAGTTGCACTACCACACTGTAACCAGCAGATGGAGGCAACATCACTCTCAGCAAGACACCCATTCATTTAGGCTATCACTCATTACACTTACATAGTGTACATTTTATTATATTTGTATCATTGATCAATAGTTTATATATAAAAAACAAGGGGTATGAAAAGTCTGCTAAATAATAACGGACTGAACATGACAATAGACCTCACTCACTCACTCAACACACTGCCAAAAAACAGCAGTCTCTGGTTCATTTAAGGATAAAAGAATGAAGATAGCCTTATGTTACCTGACTCCACTGTTTAATCCAAGAGTCTTTTGTCATTTATATTGTTCTTGTAAAGGAAGAGAAAGATTAGTACGCCAGACAAAGATCTGACATAAATACTTAAGCATTTAATTATTTTATGAAAGTCTTTAATCTTAAACTGCATATTGTTGCACAAGAAATGATGTAATGCACTGCTAACACATTTCACTCATCATACCTTCATCATGACAGGAAACACTTCAATTTTAGGAAAATTCAAGATTTATATTGTTAGTATAGATTTGGTCTTCACTGCTTTCATAGATGAAGAAAGAAAGAAAAAATGAAAGAAAACTGTATTTTCAGCATCATTACTTCAGTCTTCGGTGTCACATGATCCTTCAGAAATCATTCTAATATGCAGATTACTGAGAAAAAGGCACCTTTTTAGGCCCGGTCTCCACTCAATTCAAAACGATGGAGTGAGGAAAAAGATCTATAGGCCTACTTATTGTTGTCTCTGCGTAGTCATATGCCATTTGCGTCCACTGCTCTATGTAAGTCCGAATCATTACATATTTCACTATAAGCTTGTTTATCAGTCTCTTAAAATGCATAACATCATTTGCATGGACAGATTAGTCCACTGCAGAACGCTGTCATGCAATTTGTGTTTATCTCCTCCAGCAGATGCACATGCCGGGACCGTGAGCTCCAGCCGACAAAACCAACACCACGTGCCAATTCAGCAGAAAGCATTACTATAATTCCTTAATCCTCATTTCACACATTATTATTTCAGCTGGAACAGCACTGACAGACAGACACTCTCACTCTTAATTTGGGTCATTGTTTTATTTGAATTCACATATGGACTGCAAATAGGCTTCAAAGGGAACAAAGCACCAAAAAATAAATAAAAACTGTGGTGTATGCATCAATGCACAATCTTATATACTCACCAGTGAGTACTCTCATACTGGAAGCCTTTGTAAGGTTCATTTATATCCGGAGCCAGTGTTTTTCTGCTTACTGTGGCTCTTTTTGGATGCTTATTAATGGCTGTTTTGCTTTCGTATCCATGGAAACTCATCCTGCACTGTCCCGTTTTCTCTCTGATCCACAGTCACTCTGGGTGCAGGACAATAAGAGGAGAGCCTCCGCCGCTCAAACCATTCTCCCGTTTTCTCACGCTTCCCCGGGGAAGACATGGCGCCTTGCTTGGGTCCATTTAACAATTCTGATCTTCAGCTTCTGCTGAGACACAAAGAGGCACTAATAGGCAGTTCTGCCAGTCTGTGTGGTTGATGGTCTGTGAAGATTTCATTTTCAAAAAGTCCTTTCATAAATCTTTTCAAGGGACTCTATTACATTGTTGTGAACAAGAGGAACCATACAGTATAATGGAGCAGCACATTAGAGCAGTCACTTTATTTTTTTAATAGCCGCAGGCCATATTGAAGACATTATTAAATCTTATTTAAAACATAATAAATAAAACTTATAAGAACGTTTATAAGAACATTTTTAGGCCTGTTTTTAAAATACAGTAATGAGAATACAATAGATTACCTAACTAGAATATTTTATATATTTGTATATATTTTATTTGTTTTTGTGTGTGTGTGTGAATACTGTTTATCATTGTTTAAATTCAATTCAATAATTGCATCAGATGAAATTACAAAATCAGGTAACATTTTACTGGAAAATAAATATTATATTTTCATTTTCCCCTGTGGCGAAAATTCTTATGATGTTCTCATGACGTATGGGAATTCATATATATAATGAATTATGTATTTTTTTTAAAAATATTAAATGAATATTTTAATATTTATTAAATGTTCATTGTTTAAATTGTTTTAATACAATAATTGCATTAGATGAAATTACATTCAGCACAATTTCTATTAGAAATATATGTCAGGTTACACTGTACCAGAAATAAATAAATAAATAAATAAATACAGACAAACAAACATTTTATTTTTTTTTCCTTGTGGTGATCCTCATATTCTAATTACATATGGGAATTCATATTTTATATATTTATAATTGAGTAATATATATATATATTCATTGTGTAAATTTAATACAATAATCACATTTAGCACAATTTCTATTAGAAATATGTTTTGGGGTGAATCTTAAAATACGTTCAGGTCACATCATAATTTTTTTTTTATTCTGGTGGTGATCTGCATCGTATTCTCATTACATATATAATGAGGTTCACAACAGGCAATAATGGGAATTAATAATAATAAAAAAAAGAGTAATGAGGGAAAAAAAAAAATCTTAATCTCCTCTTTGTATATATGTATGATGTACATGAATCAAGCCACCAACAAAGGTACCATTGTTTATATTATATTATTTATTTATCTTTTATACAATGTAATTACAATAGAAATATGTAGGTTTAAATACAAAATTCTGTAAATAAAGATTAAAAATAAACTCCACTGGTTTGTTATCACTACACTAAAGTTTACAATCAACTTTATGAGGTAATTTAGTTCCCTGGTTTTGAAAAACCTAGGTTTTGTCAAGGGGGAGTGTGGACAAAAAGAGCCAGGGCAATTGAGTATAATAAATTCATCCATTTGATGCCATACAATATATCGCTTGGCCAAATTATAAATGCATTGTCTTTGGAAAAAAGACTATTTTTAGATTCATCGTGCCACAATAGACCCGCTTGACCCTGTAATAAACAATTGATAAGAAAACCAGGAGGTCAATTTATAACACATGATGTTTTGAAACAGGAGTTAAAAACATTGTGCCTGCCTTGAATGTCCACTGCTATTAAATCTCCACAGGAAGAGTGTTTTTGTTCACCTCACTGAGCACAGTGTGCAGTCTGACTTTGATCATCTAGCTTTGACACTTGCAGGCTCCACACACTCCAGAAAGCTCATTCAACATCTTATTCGCACACTTGGATGATATTTTCCAAAGAAAATAAAAATACGACCATCGAGCATTACTGAATGGTAAATGTGCCTAAATGCTCCACACTGGAGAAAATATGAACCTCTTGAATGAACAAGATCCAAATCTATTTTTACAACTGCGTGAGATCTTATTATGTAGAGAGTGTGCCATTATTCGTCTGCAATTAAAGACAATTATTCCCTTTCTTAGACCAGAGCGAGTGAAACAGTGGTGATAAGAAACAAAAGCCAAGACTAATATGCATATTCAATGTTTTAACATACTGTAATATGGGATATTTTAAGCATGCATGAACGGGACCAAATGACTCTGTCCCTTTAAGAGTCTGTGTAGTTGTTCCATTGCTTGCAAAAACGAACACTATAACCTCCATCTTTTTCAATATTTCCTCACACACTTACCTCCCTAGAATGGTCATAGAGTTTCTGAAATACATTCATAACAACTGAGAAGCCCTACCTATTGAAAATAGGTTGACCAAATTCATATATTTCAACAGGTCTGGTTAAACGGATTATAAAAATAAAACTATAACCTCAAAAATGTTCCAAATCTCTAAAAGGTTAATTACTAGAGGTCAAGGTCACTACAGTGGCATTTCGGTCTAGTTTTCCATTGCATGATGGGTCTCGATCGTATAATCAGGGTTGGAATGTGCCTGTTGGTGGAACTTTTGGTATACACTTGGTTGAGAGCGGATGCTTCAATGGTTCTGATTCATTTGGAATTAATGAACCTAACAGCCACAGAAACGGGCAATAAATAAAGTAAACTGAAAGCATGCTATTTACACCACAACGTAAACTCATAGTTCTACAAGATAATCTAACCCAATCTATCATTTGGTGAATCAATTTTCAAGTAGCCAATTTATTCCACCTGTAATCTTTCACCCTGTTCAATATAAATAAATAAGGGAAAACCGAGAAAAATTAAAATCTGATTAAAAATAACCATTATAATCAAATAAGAACAATAAATAAATTTTGACCATCCCCTAATTTCAGTATTATCTTCAAGTAAAATCATTCATTTTCCAAGCAAGGGTCATTACCGGTGAAAGTAATGTGCAGGTTTCTCTTTCAAGCTGTCTTGTAAGTGCTGAACATGTTGTGACGGTCTTTCTGTTCTCCAATTCTTGAGTCTGATTCGCGAAATGATGCAAAATGCAACCGAATGATCTCTTACATCAACCAATGCCCTCAAACAGACCAGGAGCATAAGAAAACCCTTTAGGAGACAAAAAAGGGGAAGGGGAATGGGGTACGAAATAGTTCAGTCTCCTTACGATTATAGTTCAATCTCAAAAGTCTTTTGTAAGTCATTCGAAAAAGGGTTTTGCGCCTTCGGTTGCGATTTGGACTCCAGAGCAGCCCACTTTGCCTCAAAATGCTCTGCTTCCTGGGAACTGCATATGGGATTTGGATTCAGACCCTCCATCGGCCAACCAATACCGCTTTTTACGGAACTACCATTTTGCGTCACAATCGTATTCGTGGTCGTTGATGGAAAGGAGTTATGCGGGTGGCCGTTGACGGTTGGAGGAGATGCGAACGTGGTGGTTGGGAAACCTCCAGAAAGGGTGGGGAAAGCTGATTGTTGGCCACCGCCAAGCGTACCCGTCTTCGGCCCCATCCCGACCCCCATCGCCACTCCACCACCCCCTGTCCCGGCCGCAGTGCAGAATACATTAGCCACCATCTGTGATGGTGTGATGCCCACTACAGGCACACTGGCATTGGGATAGGTCATGCTGTTGGCCAGACTGGGCATGTATGGCTGCATAGGTACAAAAGCCGGTTGAAGGGGCTGTTGGGCGAACATGCCTACGGGTGCAGGAGTGACGTCAAAAGCCATTGGGAACGGCTGCATGGAGGATGGGAGGGAACCAGGAGCGATGGGCATGGTGGGCACCGGTGGAGGTTGCTGAGTGGGTGGTGGTGGTAGGGTTGGTGGAGTCTGCTGCTGGGCTTTCACTGCTTTAGCCACTTCTTCCAACCAGCGTTCTGCTTCGGACGGGGTTCGCTTGTGGCCGCCCTGAGGAACGGGTGGAGGAGACTGGACAGCCGGTTCTGTCTGAACCCATGAGCTTGTAGCTGAGGAATGGGAGGAGTATGAATGTTAAAATATGCCTCAAGACACATTTCTTAATATTGTAATGTTGAAAACGGTTGTTTCTTAAAGGGATAGTTCACCCAAAAATGAAAATTCTGTCATTAATTACTTACACTCATGTCGTTCCAAACCCATAAGACCTACGTTCATCTTCAGAGCACAAATTATGGTATTTATGATGAAATCCGAGAGCTCTCTGACCCTCCATAGACAGCAAGGGTACTACCACAATCAAGGTCCAGAAAGGTAGTAAGAACACTGTTAAAATGGTCCATGTGACATCAGTGGTTCAACTGTAATTTTATAAAGGTATGAGAATACTTTTTTTTGCGCAAAGAAAACTAAAATAACTTTATTCAACAATTCTTCTCCTCCGCATCACCCTAGGGTGCCATTTTGGAGAATATCACGACGCATGTACACAACGCATTCATGTGAGAACAATTGTTGAATAAAGTTGTTATTTTAGTTTTCTTTGTGCACAAAAGGTATTCTCGTAGCTTCATAAAATTACGTTTGAACTACTGATGTCACACGGACTATTTTGTCAATGTCCTTGGCACCTTTCTGGACTTTGAATGTGGTACTACCCTTGCTGTCTATGCAGGGTCAGAGAGCTCTCGGATTTCATCAAAAATATCTTAATTTTTTTGTGTTCCGAAGATGAACAAAGGTCTTACAGGTTTGGAACAACATAAGGGTGAGTAATTAATGATATCATTTTCATTTTTGGGTGAACTATCCCTTTAATATGTTTGTGGATACACTTTGTGATACACTATAATTTTAAAGTTTGGGGTAAAATTTAAAAAAATTAAAATAAATTAAAATTAATTTATTTTTTCAGGAAGGACAAATTTAATTGATCAGAAGTGACAGTAAAGACAGTTAAAATGTAACAAAAGATTTCTATTTCAAATAAATGCAGATATTTGAATGCTCCATTCAAAGAACGCTGAAAAATAGCAGCAAAACAACATCATTGATAATAAGAAGCATTATTAATAACTGAATATAGGGCTGTGCGATTAATCGAAATCGTCATAAAATCACGATTTGAGCTTGCGCGATTTCTAAATCGCTTTATAGCACGACTTTATAGCGTCCCAACCTCCCGCAGAATGCTATCCGAACCAATCAGAATGTAGCGTGCCCAAATGGAGCGCGAGAACAGAACAGACTGTTGCGGTTCGGAAGTGCGCTCTAGGAGCGGTGCGTTTGCAGCAGTGCAGAGATCGTTTCCGCACAGAGTCTATTTTTGCTGTGCTGCACGTTTTGAATTAAAGTGACAGCGCATTGTTCGCAGTAAAAATTAACATGGATTGACATGGAAATGTAGTAATTACACCATAAATACATATAATTAAAGTCTACTGTTTCACAGTCAACACATGGCTTTTTGGCTAGATTTAAAACAAGCAAAAGTGCACTTTTAGATAAACAAGGCAATAATAGATGGCAGTCTTGAAGGTAGGAAAACAAAGTTATAGTTGAGTTTAAACATGAATAAGTCTATGAAAGATTGCATTACTGTACTGTGATAAAAGACAATTACAATGTTGAAAAGCATTTTCAGTAACAACGTTTGCACGCGAAATCAAAATAATGGATAAATGTTGTGTTTGTGATAAACAGCCATAATATTTGCCATATGTCTGTTCTAGAGACATTTTGTTACACCTTTACTTAGTGATTATTTTCCCTTATGTCTGTTCTAGAGACATGATAAAGCTCTAATTGGTTTTCTTTCGGAAATATGTTACAAATTCACACTGAATGCATTTATGACTGTAAAGCATGTCTGTGTCAAAATCGTGATTAAAATTGAAATCGCAAAATTGATCAAAGAACTCGCGATAGGTTTTTTTGTCCATATCGCACAGCCCTAATTGAATACAAGTAATAATTAAGCACCAAGTAAAGATATTAGAATGATTTCAGAAGGATCATGTGACACTGAGTACTGGATTAATGGCTGCTGAAAATTCAGCTTTGCATCGCGGGTATAAATAACATTTTAAAATATATTCAAAAAGAAAACATTTTAAGTTTTAATAATATTTCAAAATGTTACTGTTTTTTACTGTATATTTAATCAGATAAATGTAGCCTTGCTGAGCATTAGAGACTTCTTTCAAAAACATTTAAAAATCTTAATTATTCCACACTGTATGTGGGATTGTGGCATCTGTGTTACCTTGCAGTGGAGCAGGTGGAGGGGGAATGGCAGGTGGAGCGCTGCAAACTGGTAAGCAGTTGTTGGTGGCTTTGGCACACAGATCCTCAGATGGTTTGGTGAAAGAGCTATTGATTTGGCTGCACAGAGCATTTATGCTGTCCGCCTCTCCTGCCACTGATAGATCCATCTCTGGAACTGACACAAACCAATAGAAAAGGTCAGTCACACCTGTGTGGCTCATTTTGGTGGGCTATGCATGCAGTTTGTGGGATTTTGTTTGCTAAAATAACCTGGATCTATGATATAAGATAGGGATGCACTATATACAGTTGAAGCCAAAAGTTTACATACACCTTGCAGAATCTGCAAAATGTTAATTATTTTACCAAAATAAGAGGGATCAAACAAAATGCATGTTATGTTTTATTTAGTACTGACCTGAATAAGATATTTCACATAAAAGACATTTACATATAGTTCACAAGAGAAAATAATAGTTGAATTTATAAAAATTGGTATCGAAAGATTGGGTTTGGTAATTCTTTTTTTTTTTTTTTTTTTATCCAGCAAGGATGCATTAAATTCACATTTATAATGTTACAAAAGATTTCATATAAATCCTGTTCTTTTGAACTGTCTATTCATCAAAGAATCCGCATATAGAATGATTTCTGAAAGATCATGTGACACTGAGGACTGGAATAATGATGCAGAAAATTCAGATTTGCATCTTTTTTTTTTTTTTTTTTAATATTCAAATAGAAAACAGTTAAATTGTAATAATTTTTCAAAATATTACTGTTTTACTGTATTTTTTTTAATCACAACACTTCTTTCAAAAAAGCTTTAAAAAATTACGCAAACTTTTGAATGGTAGTGTATATCAGTATCATATCAATTATCAAACAATATTACAGATTTTTTAAATTTATGATATTGGTTCATAGTATTTGTTGGATGATTTTTAATTGTGCATGCTAATTTTCCATATTTTCCATACATTTAGATTACCATTGCTGTCATGTAGAAATCACTTTAATCAAAGTTAATCTTCATTAACACTAATATTTAATGTTGTATGTAATCTTTAGCAGATCTCAAAATTAATATCCACTTTTCATAAAGGACGTAATGCCTAAATTCATTTATATCATGTGAAATTATACATTTTATTCCTAGTGTTTTATTTCTTACTTTTTTAAACAATAGAGTACAGAATTTAAATATCAACCATATAACGGTTAGCAGCCATAACATGACAGTAATTACCAGATTATCAGGATCACACAGAATTTTAATACTGGTGCTTCTCTAATAAACAACAACAACAACAACAAATCATGTTCTGGTTTGTATTACAATCATCAATGCAAGAAAAACGATTGTACTACATATAATATGATGTCCTCAAACTTCCTACATATGTAGTCATTTACATTATTCATGAATAAACCCTGTCAAACATGGCATTGTTAAAAACATATGACCCATAATTCCCCTTTTACAATCTAATCTAAAGGATTAAGCTAGAGATCAGACAGCAGTTCAATTTTCTGCAAAACATGTTATTTATAGAGCGCTACACTAGAAAGGATCAATGAAAAGTACCTGTACATCACATATCTACAGGTAAATGCTGCAGTTTACGATCTGGAATACATGCTCAAGCGATTTTATGGGTACAATCATAAGGTTTCAGTGGAAATAGAGTGCTTTTGTACTTTTTTTTGTTTTGCAGGCTCATACATTTGAAATGCCAAAGTCCTCTGCTTGATGACGCACAATACACACAAATTGCAGTCAGTGCTATCACATGGGTAAACAGTACTGGGTCAACATTACGGTTCCATTACACTTACGCTGCTTGAGTACACAAAAACAACTAACCTGGGTTCTTGGTCTGGAAGTCCGTCTTGCGCTGCAGGGTTGATGGGAGATCATTCAAGCGTAGGGAGAGCTGCCGTTTGAAAGGTGAGTTCTTCTGACTAAGTTGTGGGAAGCCACGGAAAGAGCCCTGACGCACCAGCTGCTCGATAGGAGCGTGGCGGCGAGGGATGGCGTGAGGCCCGCCTGGCTCCGCTCGCTCCCCCGGTGACGCCGCTCCTTCTGGAGGAGAAGCATTTCCAGGTGGCATTGCAGAAATGCCGCACACTTCTGCAGACAGCCACGTTCACTAATAAGAATCATTTTTCACAAAGAAGGCCTATGGTGTTTGGGAGTGATTGTAATGAGACTGACCTTTCTTTTTGTCCTGCAGTTGTTTCATGATGTCCTCTCGGTCACTCTGCTGTCCAGCTGAGGAGACGCGGAAGGAGCCTTCCCTCACAAACGATGTGCGGCTTGCATCAAAGGAAGCTGTGACCCCGCACTCCTTCTCTCTGCGTTGCTTCCGCTCAAGGCAAGCGGCAAAGGCACATCCGACCGCATGACTCAAACGTTCGCCCTAATGTTGTGGAGGAAGTTACATTAGCATCATGGCAACACTGTACATAGCAAAGATTTTTTAATTAGCTTTTTTGTCTTCTTGTTCCAGTAAAAAAAAAAGATAAATTTAAGCTAAAAATATATTTTTAAGATGAACTTATAAATTATAATTAATATTTATAGATATACCAGATATAATTTTTGGTATTTTTTTACTAGTGGGTGCAGGACACTACAGTTCATTTATGTAAGGATAGCAAAATAAAGTAAACTGTGACATATTATACACAAAAATTCTTCATACAGTAAAAATGTGGTACCAAAAATTTGATTTGACACTTTGACCTGACCATGTTTTGTTACATACCTTTCTAAAGTTATCTGACATTATCAAGATGAATTTGTTCTGACACAGTTTAACTCTTGAGTTCTTGTCATATTTTATTATCATTTTCTAAACTATAGCAAATAAACTGTGATAATGTGAGAAATGTTGAATGTGTCAGAATAAATTTTGGTTTGACTGTAATTCATTTGTGATTATCAAGATGAATTTGTTCTGACACAGTTTAACTCTGAGCTCTTGTCAAATTGTATTACCATTTTCTAAACTATAGCAAATAAACTGAAAATGTGAGAAATGTTGAAGGTGTCTGAATAAATTTTTGGTTTGACTGTACATTAGCATCATGGAAACACGGTAAAAAATCTTTATTTTTTATTTTTTATTATTATTATTAGCTTCTTTGTCATGTTGTTTCCAGTACAATATCTAAAATATTTTAATAAAACTAAAATAATTTTTATTTTTAAAGATGAAATATTTCTGACAATATATCTTAACTTAAGCTTATCTTTTCTCTTATGTATGTAGACTTATAATAATTAAAAATAACATTTTAATTAGCCTTTTTTTTGTCTTGTTAACCATGAAAAAATATTGTAAGAGCTAAGAACAGATAGATAGATAGATAGATAGATAGATAGATAGATAGATAGATAGATAGATAGATAGACAAGAATTACAATTTTACTTTTTAAATAAATTTACTGGAGTATGAAAGAAAAAAAGAATGACTGAAAAAAAATTATTTTACAGAGTAGCATAATTAGATTAGTCGTTGTTTGTATACACTGTATGCTACTGTTTTTATGGGACAGACAAAAACATCATATCGTCACAAAATGTTTTTGTCTAGACTAAGTATTCCTAATCCTAATCAAAATTCCAAAATTAATGTGTTTTTCTCTGTGCCCCAAGTGCAGATAACAGTCTCTAAGCGGTTATTCCGGTTGAGATAACACTGCCATAATCCCTATCTTAATCCCATTTTGCGGGGAATAGAGGCTGAAGAATTAATCCCCGCTGGGTCCTCCTCACCGAGTCCTTCAAGGCCATGAAGCAGTGACATATCCAGCGGCGAGTCGTTCCATCACGGCAGATGTAGGAGAATGCCTTATCGTAATTACGGTCAGGTGCGCAGAAGGACACCTTCTCAATGGTCTGGTCAACAATGAGGTCCTACAGAGAAAGGAAGAGAAAGTGTAGTTTGTGGCATCTTAAAAGACAAAAAAAAAGTTTTAAAATACAAATAAAAAAGTGTTTTGAAAGTGCTCAATTTTGAAAGTGCTCATTAAATCACTTGATTTGATGCAAATGGCATAACCGTGTTTCAAAAACATGAAACCAACTTGAATACAAATTTTATATTACATCCCAGGAACTAAAAAAACATGTTTTAAACTAGATTATTCCTTATTTATTCTTATTTGTCCATGACCCAACCACATTGTACCATTTTGTCTTTTTGATTCTTCTAACATGACTAAAGCTTTTTGTGTAGCCTGGACCTCCCACTGTAACAGTGGCTAGTGTTTCCTTGTTAGGGGGCCACAGTAAATACATAATGCATGAGCTGAACACTGTAGAAGTGGTAGGTGAGGGGTGAAGCCGAGGAAGACTGGGTCGAGGTGAGGGGCCCATTCATTGTTAGCCATTTACTGACCGAAGGGGTCCGGTTAGAGCTCTAAAGCTTTGTCATGGATGATTGTGTTCTGGGGGGGAAACAGGGGGGTTTACAGTGGACGGGAAGAACTTTATGGGTCCATGATTGCTGACTCATCTCAGTTGTCAGGAATAAGACAGTCTGGTCTCGTAATCAATAACTCTTTCAGGGCTCGACAATAAGTACTGCCTGATGGCCTGGGACAAGTGTGAAAGATGCTCGAGACCATTGAAGGAATTCTAGAAAGTCATGAAAGTTTATCATTTGCATGTGTTTTGGCAATTTAAACATCGAAACCATTCAAGCGCAAGAAGACGTGAAAATTTGGTACTTGCTCAATATAAGAAAACAAGTACACCAAAAATTGTGCTTTGAACACATAAATACACATGAAATTATTTCAAAATATCCACCTTGCAAGTATCCTCATAAACACAGTTGGTTATGTCTTAAATTAACATAAACGCTTGAGAAAGAAATCAGAGGTGTATCAGTATATAGGATCCATGCATTAGGTCTTAAAGTGACAGCAGCCTAATACACCTGCTGCTGTCTGTGTCATTAACATTAATCAAAAAAAAAAAAATTGCTTCCAGCTAAAATATGACAAACATTTGAGAAGTAAATAGGATGTGTATCAGTAAATTAGATCTGTGCATTAGGTCTTAAAGTGACAGCAGCCTAATATACTTGCTGCTGTCTGTGTCATTAAAATTAATCAAAAAAAAAAATTATTGCTTCCAGCTAAAATATAAGTCTGTTAACCATAATATTGCTTTCTTCATATTGCCTGCAACATTTACAGGTGAAAACAGTCTAAAACAGTGGTAAACAAATATGTTGGTGTGAGAGGACACCAGAGGATGGACTTTTTCACTGGAGGAAGCGTTATTATGGAGTCAAATTTTGGTCAGAAGCAGTTTAAAGTTAACATTTCTTAACCTTTTCGCTGGTGAGTTTAAAATATTCTAGCGGTCCCCCCAGAGTGAGTTTTTTTAAGGCGACCGTTATTTTAGAACGTTTGCCCTTACTGTTTCCATGGCGACACGTCATGATTGTCACGTCACACACCGCGGCCACAATAACACTGTATGACCGATGGATCGCTTTTATTTTGTTTTTCCTTTTTTATTTAACATATTCACAAACTTGCTCACCATGGCATGGACAATCTGATATTCCGATTCACAAATATGCGTAAATGAGTGTGTTTTGTCCTTTAAACACCTTTACAAATGATCTTGTTCGTGATCTGTAACGTGAGATGGGCGCCGCCATGTTTGTTCACGCCGAAGTTCAGAGAGTCCTGTCAGTCAGATTTACAGCACGTGAATTCATCAATTTCTCCAGAAATACATGCAAGTAAGTGGCCGGTGAACTGGGTGAAGAATAGAGTGAACTTTATAGGTACTTACACTATGTGTATCTGATATGAATAAAACACATAGGCAAATTAAATTGGAATGGATTGTTATTGTTGCTTCCATAGACATCTGTGTGTATTTTACAAGCTCTAAATGTATTGTTTTACTATTACTTATGTGTATTTAAATGTCTGAAACCTAAAATATGCATTATGCGGTTAAGAACACTGCAAAGTTGTGATAATATTACAGTACTCCCAGGGGCACGGAAATAAGAATCCCATATGTGGGACCGTACCGCTCAAAAGGTTAATGATGGATTTGTTCTTTATAAACATGTAGTTTTTTCACAAGATGTTAATGGATAGATTGGAGTCATATGGATTACTTGTGGATTATTGTGATGTTGTTATCAGCTGTTTTGCTCTTTCTGACGTAATGGTAAATTTCTCCAGATTTGTTCCGATGAACAAACTAACTCATCTACATCTTGGATGAGTTAAAAGTGAGTACATTTTCAGCAAATTTTCATTTTTGGGTGAACTATTCCTTTAATCTACATTTAATTTGTACAGTGAAGACTATGCAGTGTTATTGTACATTAATTTATGTACCTGACAAACTGTTTATTTCATTTGTGTCTTTATTCTATTCTTATTTTAATACTTGCTGTTCATTTACCTTTAATAGTGTTATAATATAACATTATTAAATCATTTTAATATAACAAGTTATAATAGTTAGGCTAGTAGTTTTACTGTGGTATTGAATTTGGAATGCAGAATTGTGAAAATTCACTGGTATCTAGAATTTTGTTGTCATAATAACCTTATTTATTAGAATACAGGGTTACATGGCAAAAACCAACAAAAACAATAACTATTTATTTATTCATTCATTTTTGTGGTGGGGCTATTGGAAATTTTTGTCAGGGCAAGTAAAAATTTGAACCACATGTCCAACTGGGCCAGTAGAAAAAAACTTTAGTGTTGAGCCCTGCCTTTTACTATTATTAATAAATTGACAAGTGAAGTTTAATCAGAGAGAGGAGAGGAGGAGGTGTAGAACACACAGGTGGTGTGTGACAGTGGCAGGAAGGATTAGGTGGTACTGCTGACTCATATGCATACGAGAGGATTACCAGAAGGGCATAGTGAGTGAACGACTGAGTCTGAGGCCCTTACGAGAAACAAAAAAGGAATGCTTTGTGGCCTTCCGCCTTTTACTGTGTGAGCTGAAAAGGAGGAATGGGGGATAATTGAACTCATTATGTGAGGCCTTTGACCTTTTCTGGTCAACTTTCCGGGTTTTGTGTGAGGGAAGGATGTTACATTAATCCCTGAACTTTGAAAAGAAAAACCCCACCGTGAGAGACACGGGAACCCTTGGCCTTAAAAGTCATCTTGTGACTGAGACGGTCTGTGTGATGTCTCATGAAGCTGGATGGTCATGTGACGGGTCTTTTGGAGGCCTGCCAGCTTCCTCCTACTGCATATTTTGTGTTTCCTACAGATTTACTCTCTTTGCTGACGGACTCGGCTAATTGATGGCTTGGGAGCTTTTCGGAGCTTCAAAGACTTTCTTTTTTTTTTTTTACCCTTGATTAATGGCTTTCAATGGACACACAACAAAATGCCTATACAAACTTACCTTGGTTTTGTCGTCCACTACTCTCAGGCCATCAGCAGACACCCAAAGTACAGCCTTGACAGTTTTTTTCCCACTCTGAGAAGAAATATTGAAAATAAATCAGCCTTTTGACACAACAGGATATTAGCACTACTGCAGAGGTTTTGATTTGCTCTGTAACAAGCATGCTAGCACAAGAATTTTGCTATTTTTGTCATTTCTATGACAGGTTTAGCTTTTGTCAGCTCAATTAGTACTCAAAGCGTATCAGAGAGCTGCCCAACAACATGCTGACCTGTGACCCAATGCAGTGACTTCCAGAAACAAGACCCATCAAGGCCAGAAAACAATGTCAAATTTGGTATTATTATTTGGTTATTATTATAAATTGGGTTATAGTATTATTTATTATTATTACTACTAATATTATTAACCACATTTAACATTTGCTGTCTTTATATCATGCTTATTTTTTTTATTTTATTTTTTTTCACACAGTCAAACAGATATTTTACACCAGTGGTTCTCAAACTTTTTTCAGCAGGATGCCCCCCTTGGGGTCAGTACATTTTTTTTTTTTTAAAGAAATTTATTATTTTATTCAGCAAGGATGGATTAAATTTATCAAGTTACAGAGATCTATATATAGACAATATATATATAGACACTATTTTCAAATGATGTTATTTTTAAATTTCTAATCAACAAAAAAATCCTGAAAAAATATATATCATGGTTTTCAAAAAAATATTATGATAATTATGAATAATAATAATAATCATGTTTTTTTTTAATAATTATTATTTAGAATGATTTCTGAAGGATCACGTAACGCTGAAGACTTGAGTAACGACTGCTGAAAATTCAGCTTTGCATCACAGGAATAAATTACATTTTAAAATATATTAAAATTTAAAAAAGTTATTTTACATTTAAATAATACTTCCCAATATTACTGTTTTATTGCATTTTTAATTGAATAAATGCTACTTTGGTGAGAATTCTTTGAAAAATAATAATAAAAAGACGTTTGGGCCCCAAAACAGTAGGCCATTATTATTATTATTATTATTATTATTTCCACCACCAAACTCAAGAAGCAAGGCAGAATCGCATGTAGACCTGCAGTTACACATCAAGTGCACATTTAGGACAGGCTCAGTCGACTGCAAGGCAGCGCTCTAGGTTTTGGAACAGGGTTTAAATCTTTCAGTGAATCTGTTGTGAGTGCAAGTCTGTCTGAGAGAGTGAAGGTTAGTACACCATAAAATGCATTTAATCTGGAAAAATACTGTAGGAATAATTTAAAGTGAAGGATGCAACTAAATCAAGAAAAACTGAGAGAATTCAGCTGACATTACAAGCATCCCAAAAGTCACTGTCCAAATTTGCTAAGACAGCAGAACACAGAGAAAATTACACTGGTTGAAGAAGAGATTGGGAGAATAAGGAACAAGCACAAGCTCAAAGCAGAATGAGATAAAGGCTTTGGGGGTTTGGGGAAGAAGAGAAAATAAATGAAGTGACTGTGTAGACGGACACAGCGGGAACTGCCAACATGGGGATGAAAGAGCAGAGCGTATATGAACAGATGGAGGGGCCCCAAAGACAAGGGCCACACACACAGACAGTGTCACACAGACAGCACTAGTGGGTAAAAAGTTTTCACATTATAAAAAACATAACATATTCAGACTGTTCTGCTCTGACAATTCAGTAATGAGATTTGCAGGATCAGGATATGACTATTGACAGAGCAGCAATACTGAAGACAATAGCCATCGACAGAGCAGCTACGCTCCATAAAGATTGATTTTTAAAATAAATGAGACTTTGTAGACTCTCAGTACATTAAATCCTAAGTCCTCACAGGTCCTCAAAGAGCTTATGGTCTCCCGCAATGAGTAAAGCAGGACGTGAGCAGTTTTACAAATGAATGGAGATCAGTCTATGTGTCACCTGTCAAAATTAAGACCTTGTTATATGACTGTTTTTTTTTTTTTTTTTTTTTTCCTGGTTATGCATGATTCAATTTGACCTACACAAAGACTATATACAAATTTACACTATACATTATGCAGAAATTTTATAGATGTAATATAGCATATAATTTATAAAGCAACTTCAAACATTTTACAAAGCAATGCTCAAAGAATTTCTTTATTTTAGAGCTTAGAATTATAAAAACAATGTATATTCACATTAGAAATGTATATTTCTTTTCAAAATTAATTTACATAAATTCTCTACTTACTGAGCAACTGATCTAGATGGGATTGTTTACGGTGGCCCAGTAGTGCAAAACAACAACAACTCCACAACACAAAGATATTGCCACAACACAACGTATAGGGCAAATTTTTGTTGTGTTGTGCTAATTTCGCTGTGTTGTGGCTTGTTTCCGTTGTGTTGAGACTTGTTTACTTTGTGTTGCGGCTTGTTTCCATTGTATTGTGCTAATTTCATTGTGTTGTGGCTTGTTTCCGTTGTGTTGCGACTTGTTTACTTTGTGTTGTGGCTTGTTTCCATTGTATTGTGCTAATTTCATTGTGTTGTGGCTTGTTTCCATTGTGTTGTGCTAATTTCATTGTGTTGTGGCTTGTTTCCGTTGTGTTGTGCTAATTTCATTGTGTTGTGGCTTGTTTCCGTTGTGTTGCGACTTGTTTACTTTGTGTTGTGGCTTGTTTCCATTGTATTGTGCTAATTTCATTGTGTTGTGGCTTGTTTCCATTGTGTTGTGCTAATTTCATTGTGTTGTGGCTTGTTTCCGTTGTGTTGCGACTTGTTTACTTTGTGTTGTGGCTTGTTTCCATTGTATTGTGCTAATTTCATTGTGTTGTGGCTTGTTTCCATTGTGTTGTGCTAATTTCATTGTGTTGTGGCTTGTTTCCGTTGTGTTGCGACTTGTTTACTTTGTGTTGTGGCTTGTTTCCATTGTATTGTGCTAATTTCATTGTGTTGTGGCTTGTTTCTGTTGTGTTGCGACTTGTTTCCATTGTGTTGCGGCTTGTTTCCATTGTGTTGTGGCTAATTTCGTTGTGTTGTGGCTCGTTTCCATTGTGTTACGACTTGTTTCTGTTGTGTTGCGACTTGTTTCCATTGTGTTGTGGCTTGTTTCCATTGTGTTGTGCAAATTTTGTTGTGTTGCGACTTGTTTCTGTTGTGTTGTGAAATTTTTGTTGTGTTGTGGCTTGTTTCCATTGTGTTGCGACTTGTTTCTGTTGTGTTGTGCTAATTTCATTGTGTTGCGGCTTGTTTCCATTGTGTTGTGCACATTTCGATGTGTTGCGGCTTGTTTCCATTGTGTTGTTCAAATTTCAATGTGTTGCGGCTTGTTTCCATTGTGTTGCGACTTGTTTCTGTTGTGAAAATTTTGTTGTGTTGTGGCTTGTTTCTGTTGTGTTGTGGCTTGTTTCTGTCGTGTTGTGAAAATTTTGTTGCATTGTGGCTTGTTTCCGTTGTGTTGTGACTTGTTTCTGTTGTGTTGGGTTGTGAAAATTTTGTTGTGTTGCGGCTTGTTTCCGTTGTGTTGTGGCTTGTTTCTGTTGTGTTGTGAAAATTTTGTTGCGTTGTGGCTTGTTTCCGTTGTGTTGTGACTTGTTTCTGTTGTGTTGTGTTGTGAAAATTTTGTTGTGTTGCGGCTTGTTTCCATTGTGTTGTGCAAATTTACTTGTGTTGTGGCTGGTTTCTGTTGTGTTGTGGCTTGTTTCCATTGTGTTGTGCAAATTTACTTGTGTTGTGGCTGGTTTCTGTTGTGTTGTGGTGTGTTTCCATTGTGTTGTGCAAATTTACTTGTGTTGTGGCTGGTTTCTGTTGTGTTGTGGCTTGTTTCCATTGTGTTGTGCTAATTTTGTGTTAATCAGTGTGTTGTGGAGATTTTGTTGTGTTGTGCACTACTGGGCCACAGTAATTTTTAGTGCATTCTACAGATGCATAATAATAATAATAATAATGTATAATTTACTGTTTTATAGAGATGGCACTTAAACATAATAAATATTTTAGAACACAGGAAAACTGAAAAAAAAAATGTTTACTATAGAAATTTATGAATAAATGTTTACTATATAAAATGTTTACTATATGAAATTTATTTATAAATTTATGTCTAGAAAATGTATGTAAATTAACTTTATAACATAACTTATAACTTTATAATTAAGTCAATATAACTGAGTTAAGATGGAAATATATTATCTGTACTGGCACTGTACATATGTACAAAAGAGCATATGTTTTATTGCGTGGGGTTGGAAAGCACTACAGTACTCACCACTTTCAGTTTTTTCACTGCTTCTTCACACACATGCATCCCTCTGGACTCCTCTACCTCCACCAGACCGAGGTACTGCAGAAAGAAAGAAAAAAAAGAAAGACAGAAAAGGGAGGAAAACAGAGAGAGAGGTCAAAACTGATGAAATCCACATTTTCTATATTTAATCCACTACATCTACCACACCATTATTTCCCTGAATAACATTTGCGATGCGTTGTGAAAAAAATAAATCACTGCTCTGTAATTTTTTGCTGAGGTTATGTGAGAAAAATAGACAGGAACACAAATTTACTCAACCTCTTCAGTGAAAACTAGTTATGTCTAAACAGGGCTTGTGTAGATTTCAATGAGGAACCCGTTGAAAACACAGCAGAGGATATATTTTGTGGGACATTTTGTCCAGCCAAACCAATCAAAATGTCCTCACACAGACACAATTAATAGTCATCAAGCCAGGGTTATGTGATTATGGTGGCCATGAGGACAGAGGCCATTACAGGATTACATCTCAGTCGCAAAGAGACTCCTGATGCCTTAGGCTGGAGAGTAAAATTAGGCTGAATTTAATTATGCAAGATCCACTGCAATACATCCTCCACTTTACTTAATGATACAGACCATCTTTAGTCTTGAAAGAGCCTCTTTTCATTTCAAAACAATACTGTCAAACGATTTCATTCGAATTAATTACATGATATGCTGATTAATTACATTAATCGCATATATCAATATTTTGTGAGAAAAGCCATTTTGTGAGAATTCTAAAAAGTGAATTTGCTTATTTGTCTTTAATATTAACACTAGCCACATTCTGGGATATGATTAATTCTGTTATATCTTGTGATATTTTCACACTAAATGAATGTGATTCATTGACAACCCTGTTTTAAGTCATTAAAATATTCACAAAACTACCGTTCAGTAATATATATGTTTTTTAAAGAAATTCACACTTTTATTCAGCAAGGATGCACTGAATTGATCAAAAGCATGAGTAAAGACTTAACATTGTTACAAAAGATTTCTATTTCAAATAAATGCTGTTTAGAACTTTCTATTCATCAAATAATCCTGAAAAAAAATGCATCATGGTTTCCACAAAAATATTAGTAGAACAACTGTTTTCAACACTGATAATAATAATATATTTTCCTGAGCAACAAATCAGCATATTAGAATAATTTCTGAAGGATCGTGTGACACTGAAGACTGGAGTAATGAGACTATTTTTACTGTATTGTATTGTGAGCACAAGAGAATTTCAAAAACATTAAACAAATCTTACCAACCCTGAACTTTTGAACATTAGTATATACAACACTCCTTAACATCCTATTCCAGCCATCAGTTTGATGTTATTATTGTGAAGCGGTTTGATAAGTCACCCTTTAAATTCAAGTACTATATGTGTTTGCTCAAAGCTCTATAGCTTTTGGCCTTCAGCCAGACGCTGTGAGGGTGTTACTGACTTTCAAACCTTTAAAAAGTCAATCTACATCTGGATATTCCCATTATAGCCATTTTCATTCTCCCCTTCTCTAGTATTGCTTTTAAACAACAGTCTCTTAGTGTGCGTGTCTTTCATTTAAAAACTCAATTATACAAGTCTTAATTCTTAGAACAGCATATGTCATATGGAACATCATAAACTCCACTCCACACACATTTATGTTGGCTGAGTTTATTTCACATTAGTTCAAATCAAAATGAAACAGACACCGTTTACTTTCTTTATACACTTTCCTACCCTTATTGTGAATGATTCATCTGTGCTCATGTTCCGAAGAAAGAAAATGTTTGTCTTTGTAGTCTTTAATCAAAATGTCATATCCTTTTATATTAGCTGCAATGTCTAAAGTAATTACGCATGCTGAAAGCCTTGTGTGACCGCACTTTTAGATCATGTTCATCTTATTCTAAATTATTAAAGCAAGATGTCTGTTAACAACCTTCTGGATGAATTTGAAAGCCCTGCCATTTAACTTCTCAGCTTACCCGGACAGGAAAGTTGCATTTGCCCTTTCGTACAGCCTCTTCGTCTGCCTGCCACTGGTGCGGCCGGCTGGCCTCTGGCACATAGGTGGGCTTCTTCCTGCGCAGGCTCTGACGCAGCTTATTCATCTCCACGCTCTCAAACTCTCTGTTGCTGAGAACAAGAAAGAAGACACATTAGCAGGCTTACATACATAGCATGAACAAAAGAGCCCTTATTTCACCTCAGGATCAAATTAACGTCCAAAGTCCGATTTATTAGGACACACACTAACTGGGCGTCAAGTGAATGTTGACACATCACACAGAAGGCAATATTTCCTGTCACGCTGGACAGGCAGGATGTAATCAGTTTGATTTGGATTTCAAAAATTGCCACTAACACTTAGTAATTAAATCCAAACTATTCATTTCATATTTGGGTATGCAAATAACCATGGTATATTGGATTAAACAGAATTGACAAAGAATGTATTCACCTCTGTCTGAAAAACAATTGCTTTGCTCCCAAGAGGCCTATTTATGCAACATAATTAGGTCATTCATTCTACCCTTAATTTGCATTGGTAATTTCAAATTCTGATGCACAACACCACAAAGCCAGGCTGCTCTGAAGAATGCAAATATCCGAAGCTGGTTAGCCCGAGTTAAACATTCACATCATAAAAACTCCACTGAGGAAAATATACAGTAGTACATATACTAAGACATTAAAAATGAAATGCTTAATAAGATAGTTCACTAAAAATTCAAATTCTGTCATAGCTTACTAGCCCTTATGTTATTACAAACCCATAAGACATTAATTTTTCAGTGAAACACAAAAGAAGACATTTTGAAAAATGTCCTAGCTGCTCTTACAAAAAGGTAATTGGGGACTGAATCTGAAAAAAGTCCATATAACTTTAAGTCAGTGTTATTTTAGTATTATTTATGTATTATTACAGTTGATATTTATTATTATTTTGAATTAGCTCTCATATTTTCAGTTTTCAATTTAATTTTTAGTAAAAGAAAAATTACTAAAAAGTTTTTCATCTTTGTATTGTATTTTATTTCAGTTTTTTTTTTCAATTAACAATAATAATAAAATCTTTTTAGTTTTAGATAAAGACAGCCTAGTAATAACAATAAAAATACAAAATGCAAAATACAAAATGACATTAGGATGAAGAAATTATGACAATCTTTTCTTTTTGGGTGAAAAAAAAACCCTTTTCTCATCTCATTTTTACATATCAGCTTTTATATATCACTATTAAAAAAAAAACAAGTTTTAAGAGAGTTTAGCATCATCATTACCATCTTTTGACACGGTCTGGCATATCCTCTTGTTGAAAAGCTGTAAGCTTCACACAAACCGTTATACTCTGTTCTTCAATATGAACCACATGCCACACAACCGCTTTTACTTTTATAGCTTCACGTCAGTGGCCAAAAGCGCACGTTTCCCAAAGCCCAGAAGCTTTACGGGTAACAGGTGGCAGACATGGAGCACCGGAAGTATCACTATGAACGTCTGGCCTGTAGCCCAAGTGTATACACCCAAAACACACCCACATACTCAAAAGACCACATGCTGCTATATATGAGTGTGTTTTTTTTAATAGCTGTGGCGTCTAGGTCTCTCTGAAGGCTTTACTCAGCTCTGGCATGCGCCTGTTGCTGAGCTTGACATATCGCATAGGGGTCAGATGGGATACCCAGGAATCACTCCGTGGACTGGCACCTGCCCGGGTATGAGGCGGGAATGAGCAGCTGAGTAAACCATATGGCATTTGTAATGAAGCAACGGGACATTACGGTAATGTCAGAGAGTCTGGATGTTTGGGGGTTCTTGATCAAGATGACCAAGAAGTCAGTTCATTTGCAGGAAGAGGAAAGGGAGGGGCTTCCGAGATTCTGCTCTACTTTCAGGGTTGATCTAATGGCTGAAAGGCTGCCAAAGCTAGAGAACAGCAAAGAGGGAGGAGAAGACGTTCGGAGACAGAGAACAGGCCAAAAGCCAGAGAGAGAGAAAGAGAAGAGACATTATAAGGAGAAGAAAGAGGGAGCTTGAGATGTAGAAGGGGAGGGAGACAAGACTAAACTCCCTTATTGAATCTTATTGAGGTCACAGTTCTAATGTGTGTCGCTCACACTGTGGTGCCAGTCACAAATATCCTGACTGATGCAACACTACTGACTGTCAATGCTGGGAATGTCAAAATGACATATTTTTCAAAACCAGTGAGTTGCCTGGAGAACTAGTTGAGTAATTGGTCTTAAACCCTGTATCAGGCTGGTTTGAGGTTCACCTGACATGTTTCTTAGGGGGCGAAAACATAAGAAAAAAAGCTATACCTTTTAAAGTTGACAATTAACATCATTTTCATCTTTCTCACATAATTAGCACCAATATTAAATTTCAATATTAATTATCAATATTAAAAGGCAATTATTTTCATAATATGGCTGATGAACGGTCAATATTTATTTCTATACTATTATATTATTTATGAATATTTTGAATTATCATATCAGTTTAAATTGTAGTTATTTTGTAATGTGCTTTTGTCATGTTTCAATATTTCTATATAGCTTTAATTTATTTTTATGTATGTTTTAGTTTTAGTAATTTTAGTACTTGAGCTTAAACTTCTTTATGTCCGTTGCCAAAGGAACATTTCTATTTTTTGTTTAAGTGTAATTTAATATTTATGTTAATTTTATTTCAGCATTATTTCAATTACCTGAAGTTAACAATAATGTCATTATCTATAACTGACCGATAATACAATTCTACACATTTTGTCTAAATAAAACAATTAAAGGTCACACTTTATTTTAAGGTCCAATTCTCGCTATTAACAAACCATCAACTACAACTTTTGCCTCAATAAATTCCTAATTTGCTGTGTATTAATAGTTATAGCATGGTTGTTGTTAAGTTTAGGTATTGGGTATGATTATGGATGTAGAATATGGTTATGCAGAATATGTGCTTTATAAGTACTAATAAACAGCCAATATGTTAATAACAGGCATACTAATAAGCAACTAGTTAATAGAGAGAACTGGTCCGTATACTAGTGTTACCCAATAAAAACTACAATTAATTCTTTAGAATCTAGGTATCACAATAATACAATGTAGAGTATGAAAAAAATAAATATTAATTTTGTGAAATTTAAAATTTTTAAAGATTAACTTTAAGCATTAGATGATGCCGAAGTTTAACTAAATGTGAAAATAGGGAAAATTAGAATGCACACAATTAAATATCCAACATAGACAAATATAATAAACAAAACAAATATCAAATCCAAAAATCAAAATAATACTGATATCATGTATCTCTAATCTGAAGGTATATAATTGACTGTTTACTTGAATAATAACTACAATCAATAGTTGCTTAATTGAATGTAAAGTCAAATGTAAGTCAAATAATTCAATTTAATTTCAATTCAGTTTATTCATATTTATATCTAATTATATCTATAACAGCGCATCAATGGAAAATTCAAAATAAATTATGAAATTCCACTAGATTTTGGTATCGCCTACTAATATCAACATATAAGGCAAAGAAGACAATTTGTTCTTGAGAGGTTCTCATGAGACTTGCCAGGGAAATTTCCAAAACATGCATGTGGAAGACACACAACAGCCATAAGAGCCACCCAAGCATTCCATGGAAATGATTTCATCACCAAATGAAAACCAGCTGGAGCAACATGGGTGAACCAAGACTAAATCAAAACAACACATTCAAGACTTCATATGTAAAACATTCGGCACATCACTTCTCTTTATGTGTCTGTGTGATGGCCCAACCATAAACCCCATCAGATTCAGACAAATATCCTCATAAACAAGGCATAAAAATGATATATTCATTTTGTGAATACTATTAGCTTCTCTGAGAAGCATATGAAAACTCATTTATTTTAGAATCATATCAAATTCACACTAAAATAATACTTTAAAAAGTTATGGCACATAAGACACCTGAGTTGAATGGATTACTTTTATGCTATTTTTGTGATGATTTTAACTATTTCTTTAAG
Organism: Spinibarbus caldwelli; assembly: GCA_039654775.1. Classification (NCBI taxonomy): domain Eukaryota; kingdom Metazoa; phylum Chordata; class Actinopteri; order Cypriniformes; family Cyprinidae; genus Spinibarbus; species Spinibarbus caldwelli. The sequence continues at coordinate 19,411,117 of CM077253.1, read as the reverse complement.
GTAATGGGTTTAAAGAAAGAAAATGAAAGAGAGTGAAAGAAACAGCGCAGTGAAGGGGCTCACTTAGGACGCTTCACTGAACATGAGGCCTATAGCGTCACAAGTAAATAACAAATCAAAAATGGCCCCTAGAGCAAAAGGCTCAAAATCTACAAAAGACCATCTTAAGCTCCCCTGCACCATTTCAGTCTGACTGTAGTGAAACTGATGAGGTAAAGCCTGCAGTATGACTCGAACTACAGTACAGAGGCGGAGGAGCAGATATAGCCTTTGTCTCATTCTTGCTAAAATCAATGCTCTCAGTATAAGGAATCGAACCGCGGCAGCTGCCTGCGCTCATTTCAGAGACACCGTGGGTGGACAGTGTAATGGAGGCTTTTTGGATGCTTTCGAAAAAGGGAGTAATTGTAGCGTGACACTCCAGTTTCTTACGGTAGGCTGTGCTCAGGCCTGGTAACTGGCACTGAGAGGACAGGCGGGGAAATAGTCACTCTTGATTTATTTCAATGGGTAATAAAGGGATAGTTCAGCTAAAATTGAAAATTCTGTCATTATTTATTTCATCCTCAATGTTTACCTCACCTTCTTGGCATTTCAAACCTCTGATTTATTTTTTTTCTGTAGAACATAAAAGAAATTCTGAAGAATATTTATGCTGCTCAAAGAAAATGAGAAAATGAATGTGATCGGGGGCCGTCAAGCTCCATAAAGGACATTTTTATTATACTTTTTTTTTTTTTGCTGCTTGAATGCCCCTAATCACAATATGCTTTCATTGTATAGAAAACAGGAGCTCAGATATTCCTTTAAATATTGTATTTTTAATTCAGCAGAAGAAAAAATGTCATACAAGTTTTGACTGACATGAAGGAGTGTAAATAATGAAGTTTTGGTCAATTATTCCTTCAATGCCCTACATTAGAATCCTAAAGTTATGTTATCATGAGACAAGCAATTAAGGTTCCCCTGATATAAACATTTGGACCAATACAAAATAATAATTTTCATTATTATGGCCAATAGCTGACAAATAACCACTACTAAATTCTATACTAATTTGTCTAAATAAAGACATAATAAAGAATAATACGCTGTGACAAAAAATAAATAAATAAATGCTCCAATTAAATTGCTAGTGTTTTCAAAGTTACAAGATAGCAGAGGTAATCTAAATGTGTGTGTGTGTGTGTGTGTGTGTGTGTGTGTGTGTGTGTGTATACCTGTTTTTCTATTCAGGTGGGGACTTAAACCTGAATACACACAGACTCATGGGGACTCGTGTCACGGTGGGGACCTAAATTGAGGTCCCCACGGGTAAAAAAGCTAATAAATCACACAAAATGAAGTTTTTTGAAAATCTAAAAATGCAAAAAGTCTCCTGTGAAGGCTAAGTTTAGGTGTAGGGCAATAAAATATACGGTCTGTCCAGTAGAAAAACCATTACGCTTATGGAAGTCCCCACAAGGATAGTGAAACAAGTGTGTGTGTGTGTGTGTGTATAATATATCTGATATATAAAAAAATTATATATCTGATATATATAAATGTATATATCTGATACTGGATCACAACCAAAACATTACCAATATAGCATGCATCTCAAAATTACTACCATTTATATAAAGTTTTACATTTGTAAAACTAATGCTTATACTCTGCAAGGACACATTAAATTGATCAAAAGTGCAGTAAATATTTATTTCAAATCAATCTTCTATTAATCAAAGAAACAAATAAATAAATAAATAATCATTGTTTCCACAGAAAGGTTAAGCAGCACAACTTATTTAAACATTAATGATAATACAAAATGTTTTTTAAGCACCATATCAGTATGTTCTATTGATTTCTGAAGAATCATTTGACACTGAAGACTGGAGTAATGGCTACTAAAAATTCAGCTTTACATCACAGGAATGAATTACACTTTAAAATATATTAAAATAAAAACAGTTACTTTTAAATTGCAATAATATTTCACAGTATTACTATTTTTTACTGTATTTTTGGTCAAAACATGCTGCCTTGAAAGTTATTATGTCCTGTTTCACCAAATAATTAATCAAATAAGAGCATAGTCCAGGTGTACATACATTTGTGGAGGACAGATACAGACCCACCCTCCCATGACCCAGTTTCAGTACCTTATAGACCCCGTTTGCAAACATCATCTGACCCAGGAAGCAAAGGCGACTTGTTCTCTGGCCATCTGCCGCAGCACGTCTAAAGCTGCACCATATCACGTCTGCTCAGATTGAGGTTACACTCACACACATAAACACGACACCAGCACACACCCACATACGTCAAATACAGACATGAGTAATCGTGTTTGCAGATGACAGGGGAAAAGGGGTCAGACCAAATGTTTATCCTGAGAGAAACTGGCTTTTGCAAATATCATCAATACCGAAAGACAGTGACACAGTGACCATTTCACACTCACAGCCAGTGTGAATATGTGGGTCATTTTGGTGTGCAGTACATGCTGTCGATTCAATCACGTAGGAGTTTTCGATCAGAATTCACTGACATAAGCAGCAGAATGTTTTCAGTTGGCAAACTAAACCAACGTCCTAGTAAAACAATCCTCCTATAAAATGTATGTCTGTGCGCATGTTGCTTTAAAGAGTTAGACAGCCGAGGGCTCTAATGCAGTGAGACAGCTGAATCAGAGACTGCCATCAGCAGGATGAGTCTTCTTTGCTTGATTGACACTCTGCCTAACCAACAAGGGCTTCTGCGGCTTTTCCTAAACCAAATTTTCTCTCAATCCTCCACAAGCTCAACTTAAGAGGTATAATTATTTGGCAAGGACATTTCTTAAGGATATTTCCCTTGCTGTGCTGTATATTTTAGGGATAGCTTGCTTAGTAGCAATACATGGTTAAAAAAAGACATCAACCTCTCCAATGCTAAGCACCCTTGCTTAGAGTCACAAAGAAATGGAAGTAGCAACAGATCATTTCTTCCATATTATGACATTTGTGCATCTGAGTGTAATGATTATTGAAAAAAAAAAAAACGTGTAGGGTGTGGTGGACCATTGGTTTCTGAATGGATTTTAATATGTGGTCATTGCAGATGAGTGCTAGCGTACAGTGACAGAGTTTGTGAAGCCCAAAGCATACTTTAGTTTTTATGTGTATGATATGTTATGCATAAAGTGTGTTATCATCGACATAGTAGATACTCTGTGCATTCAGGTTGCATCTTTTTGTTTTCTTTTGTACTAATTGGTTGGTGCACAAGGGGGCATGGGTTGTTTTTTTCAGAGTCGAAAAAGAAACTGAAGAGACGGAACAACAAACATCCATTGTCAAATCACTCGAGATACAACTACAGTAAACGGGCAGTTTGATGAGTGTTCGTGGTTAAGAGATTTCTGCAAGTATAAAAGAGTACAAAGACATTTTTCACTTATAACTTCTGGAGAGAAATAGCACAGACACTGAACAAAGATGAAACTTACTAGTGTGCATGTGTCGAGCACCTTTGTTTGTGCAGGCTGACAATTTAAGTACACTTAAGGGCATGCATTCATCTATATGCATACTCCAGCATTCACATCAAAACTTTCTGGGATTAAATAACTGGAGAAGTCTGGCATACGTCTCCAGAGAGAAGTTTGTTGTTTCACTGGAAAATCAAGTTATGCAATAAAATGAAAGATATGCATGGATGAATCGTTCACAATAAGATCAATGCCGTGCATTTTGAAAATACATAGTGTGAATTTTTATTTAATGCCAACTTTAGCCAAAAGATTTGTATCCAAAATTACCATCCCTTAAAAATGAAAAGTTGCAATGTTTGATTTGTAGAAATTGCAAAAAGGATGCTTTCCAAGGATTCTGTCAGCCAAAAAGTCATAGCCCAAAGTCAGAAGCCAGAAGCTGACATGCCAGAACACTTGAACAAGAGCCACAGTGTTTGCATGTTACTGGAAATCAACCAGTGAATGGCGTACTTAGTTGTCACATTACATTGCGATCAGAAAAAGTATTTCAAAATCCAAATAAATGGCATACACAAGGTTTTATTGAATGTGCAGACAGGACAGGACCGCAAGGAAAGAATGGTGAAGGTCTTCTAGCTCACGAGTCTTGAATTATTGATTTTGTTTATTTTGGGTGAAGGGCAGGACACTGAAAATAGCTCTGAGGCTCCTTTTTCAACAAAATGGCAACCAAGTACATAGTTTCTCATAGATTACCCAAAAAACAGATAGTACATTGACATACAGGAGGTTCAAAGAGCTGAGACTATACTGATATAAAGGCTAACCTGTCCAGACAAGCATGTCTGATTAACCTTGAGATAAAATTTAACATCTTGATTTTCCATATTAAATCATTTCCATGTTCATAAAATATATTTTGATTAAACAAAGACTGGCATGTAGCATCAGTTATCAGCTCTAAATAGCTTTGTCCAGCTGTGTCCATAACAACTAGGACTAGCGATGAGTCACGATGGTTGACTCATCAATTAGTACGGTTCATCAAGTGTTTTCCCCCCAACAAAAACACTCATGGAAGTTATTTACTGCAATTTGGCAACAGGTATGTATTCCTAGATCAACATCGTTGATAGACCTGAAACAACATCCACATCAACCAATCAGATTGTAAGGTTAGGATTAGGGTGGGAGTTGGGAGTTGAACAACATGTTTATCAACTTATTATTTCCTTATAATTTAAGGGTCAGTTAATGAGTTAAGGTTAGGAATCCAATTACAACTATGTTTGTTGACATGAACATTGTTCCAGGACCAACAAAAGATCAAGGGACATGCCCTACTTGTCAAAATCATGAATGCACTGCATCAAGTAGGACATGTTCCTGGATCATCATCTTCTGTTGGTCCTGGAAAAACATTCAAGTCAAACAAAAATACATTATTAGTGTTTTTGTCTTTTTTTTCATTAGCAAATTTCTCAGATTTTCTTATATTGTTCATAAACATTGATTGTAATAACACAATTCAAGATATATTCTCTGTAAACAAATCTTCCTAACTTTTGCTTCTGTATTCAGTTTTGCTTCTGGAGTAATTATATCTTGTTTTAAGGATGTTCAGATATAATATTGAAATGAATGTTGCCAAAAATCTAGGAAATTTAAGATATATTCTCAGAAAACAAGTATTATTGTATTACAGTTTTGCTTTCTAGGTTAATTTATTTAGTTTTGTGGGCTTAGGGGGGAAAAGTTGTGTTTTTTAGTGAAAATGCTTCCTCATACACAATATAAGTGACCTATTTCTGCTTCTGCATGTCATGTGTGTAACTGTGGCCCTTTAAGGCCACCAGTAAGAGTAACTGATAGGTAGAGACATGACAGTCCTCTCAGTCCACTGTAATGATGCCCTTCCAGGAGAGGATCATCAGACACAATCAGACATTAATTTGTTTTCTAATCATCATAACAAGCCTACATTGCATTTGATAACCGCAGAGAGCGACAACAAATAAATCTAATAATAGAAAGACACATAAGTATCAGCTAATCTGTTCAGTTGGTATATCAATTTATCTATTAATCTGAGCCATATGGAGGCTCATGCAGCTACTTCCTGTAAGAGTATTAGCCAAACACAAGCCTTCAGAATAAGCTTGGTTACTAATCTGAGAGATGCACTGGGTTTAGGGCCCATGTGTTTTAAAAAAAAATAAATACAAATTTCATGGCACAAAGAAAACTTCCATAACCCTCTTCCACTGAGGCTCATTCTTCATTTTTAAATAGAAAAAACTCACCTCCCATCTTCTGTCTCATCCATATCACTGCTGAAACTCATTTTAGAGAGATGTCAGAAGACCAAAGCCAGGTAAAGTATCAAAATCGAACCACCCGAGGATGTTTCACAGTCAAAACTGACGTTCGATGAAAAGCTTGAGACAAAACGCTGTTGAATATTCAGTTTTGGGATCCAAAAGAAGGAGGAGGCAACCACACCTCCTCTTCAGAGATTAACTTGGAGGAGGCGACAATACCACATGTGCTCAGTCTCATCACCATATGTGTCCTCGCCCACAGAAACATGCGCTGATGCACGGAGACATGCGAATTTGGCTGGATGTGCTGAGCTGCAGCCTCTGAGGAACAAATCAACTTTTTGTCTTTCCACAACATAGACAGTGAGGGGAGGATGGAGAGCAAAAGATAGAGAGACAGGGAGGGGAGGGGAGGGGAGAGAGAAACAGAGGAGGAGCGCGGGCGGAGGTGATTAGACTGGAGATGGTGATGACACACTTTCAGTCGCCCATCTGCAGTGCCAGTTGTCTGTGTTGTTGTGTTTGTACTTGCTATGTTCTTCCAGCTCAGCTCATCATATATACTTATGAAATAGCTCATGTAAATGAGATATAGTTTTGTTATTCTGCCATATTAGTCACTGTGAACAGACCACAGCATGTGCACATAGTCAAAGCACACTTCCTATAAGTCTATTAATGCTGTAGTTATGAAGAATGACCTCAGTGTGCTGGATGCTGCTCAAGATTCTACTTACGTAACAAAACACCTTCCAAAATTTAAAGATATACTGCCTTTTCTATGCATTTTTTTCTTTTATACTGCTGTTTTTTTTTATTGTCTTATGTTATATTTTTCTAAGGAAACAAACTTATCTTTTACATCTATAATGTATTTTAAAATAATCTATTTATTATTTAGCATATTTACTCCATATTTATATTCTTTGTTTAAGAGGGATTAACTTTTTTCATCAGCATATTTCAGTAGTCTAAAAACATATTCACATGTTCACAGTTCTCAGTTAATGATCACAAGTTATGCAGGTGAACAAATAAAAATGTTACGTTTTGATATATAAGTTTTGAGTCAATTCATTTTACATTTTTATGATTTAATGAATTATTAGCTTTTCTTCAACTCACAAATTCCTTTCAGTTTCCTTGCAAACCCCCAGAGGTTCACAAACCCCCATATGGATAAATATTCTATATTTACCTAATTATTATTTGTTTTGTTTATATGCGATTGAGTGTCACCACAATATCGCAATTACCGGTGTATTTGTCTGAACCTTGAGTTAGAGGATCAAGACAAAAATAAAGTTGAGGTGTATTGTTTTGCAACATTAGTGGAACAAACTGAAATTGTTTTCAAAAAGGTTTCCCAAAACGCTCACATTACAGTAAGTTCCACCTCAAACTCACACCATTGGTTGAACCAATGTTGCCATGTTGCTCAAGCAACATTATGAAAGCACAATAGTGTTCATACTTTATAAAAAACATTACTTAATGTTGTCTCTGCACATAAAAATGGGAGAAAGTATTCCAGTATTTTAAAAGTATTTCCCCTTCATTTGACTGAACTAGTGTTAAAAAGTTAAAGAGAAAAGAATTCTGAAATTCCAAAATCTAAAATGTCTAAAATCACTTGAACGCACATCTTCATGACTGTCGGAATTTCAAAAGAGGACTCAAATGCAGCATAACTCCTGTTCTTTCAACTTCAGCTGTCTTGTGCTGACTGTATAATATCTTGACTTGTCTTTCTGTCACTTTTCTAGGCTGGAACAGGAGAGTCTCTTGGCCGGGCCGACTGGTGGAGCTTCCCTCTGGTGCTGAATTGATCACGCTCTGTTGATTGAACTTGTCCTAAATTCTCATGACCCAAATGAGAGTCCACCAGCAGGGCTGGATCAATGTATTCACATGGACATTTAACCAGACTAATCATGTCCAGCATTTTGTATAGTTGTTTTACCTAGAGGCAATAAACAGAGGGGTCTCGAGCTCATTGAGCGCATATAAAGTCTTGCATAAATATGTAAAGCCTAAACAATTCTTAATTACAAATCATTCCAAAATTCTGTTACACTTTAGCACTTCATATCTACTCCCAATGGAACATCTCGGGGTTAGGAAACTCCAAAATTTAAATGAATTGATATATATGTCCAATCCTCTCGAATATGAAATTATATGCTACAATAAACAGGTCTCCCATCCGGGCAAACACGCTTTCATTTGCCAGTCTGTTAAATAAGAGTCAGTCAATGTGTCCTCTCTGGAGGGTCAGTGAAAGTGGGGTCAGATTTATGTAGTTCGACTGTATGAGCCGCATACTAGAGAGTGACAGAGTCACAATGATTCAGTGGCACATTGCCCTCTACCTGCACTGAGCAGCAATATGACAAAGGCCTGCTTTTCTTTACTGTGCTGTCAGAGGATATGTGACGCAAGCTGATCTGTCAGTACAGCTTCTTATGTACCACTACATTATCCACATTAACCAATCATTCAGTTAGGGTAAATTAATTAATTGCAACTTCTAATTTTATTAGAGAATTTTGTTAGTAGGAATGTGGCAACACAACTATCAGTCATTGTATTGGAATTTTTTTTTTTCTCACAATACTACACTGATTTTTAAATCCAACAAATACACATTAATGGTCATATTGCGCACAATTAATCAATGCATGCTATTCCAAAGAAAACAAGTCTTCTTAAACTTTCATCAAATGTAATAACTTGGCTGAATGAAAAATGCTACGTTACAGGGATAGTTCACCTAAAAATGAAAATTACCCCATGATTTACTCATCCTCAAGCCCACCTAGGTGTATATGACTTTCTTCTTTCAGACGAATACAATCGGAGTTATATTAAACAATGTCCTGGCTCTTCCAAGCTTTATAATGGCAGTGGGTAGTGGTCCAGATTTTGAAGAAAAATAAAGTGCGTCAATCCATCACAAAATGTACTCCACACTTAATGACAGAATTTTCATTTTTTGGGTGAACTATCCCTTTATGACTTTTGCCTCAATAAACTCCTAATTTGCTGCTTATTAATAGTTAGTAAGGTAGTTGTTAAGTTTACATATGGGGTAGGTTTAGGAATATAGAAAATGGTCATGCAGATATGTGCTTTGTAAGTGCTAATAAACAGCCAATATGTTAATAATAGGCATGCTAAGCAACTAGTTAATAGTGAGAATTGGTTCCTATACTAAAGTGTTTCCCTTTACGGTTTCGAAACGACATCAGGGTGAGTAAATAGTGCCTGAATTTTCATTTTTTGGGTGAATGGGTGCATTTAAACAGCAGTGCTTCCAATAATCCCAACAGAGGGCCGGGCCACGACTTCCCTCAGCTGCCCTGCATTCAGTCCCATCACCATCGAGGGGAGCCCCAGGCTCATGCGAACACACTAGCCCTGTCTGCTTGTTCTCAAAGCCTGAAGGCATAAAAAGCAGCCCATCTGACGCAGAAACACTGATATCAGGCCTCCAGCGACGCCCAGAGAGGCACTGAGACCAGTAGCGATGTCACTTCCTTGTTTGTTCTCTCTCACTCCACTGCATTCGATTACTAAATCTTGGTCTCAAACAACTCATTATCCCTAATGCAGTTTTTCTCTCTTTCTCTCTGCCTGTTTCCCTCCCTTGTTCTCATTTTCACTCCGGGCGTGATTGCGGTCTCTGTTGGATCAGACGAGAAACCTAAAGCGTAATCACACCCAGAGGTCCGTCACGCTAAGAATCCTCACTGTTCGTCATACCTCACTATAATCGACATCAACACCCCCCAATCACCACCTCCTTTGGCTGCCTGGCAACCAGGTCCCATGGCAACCACTCTTACAAGGGGTGTATGGGGTGAGTTCCAATGCCTGATGGAAGGAAGAGGCTATGGGAGAAAAGAGGCACGGAAATGAAGCGCTATTGCAAATGCGTTTTGAATAATTGTTGTCTTGACACTACTTCCTGGCACATGGTGGGGAAAATTCAGAGTTTAACTACTCATAAGTGTGAGGAGAAAGTTTAACGTAATGCTAATGCTAATATTTATACAAAGAATCTCTTTGCCAAATGAGAGACTGGAAGTGTTTTTGAAAAATCTGGGTTTTATTGAGAGCAGGGTGTCCAATGGCTGATATAATACTCATATGAAGATTATACCAAATGAGGCCTATACACAAAAGAGTGAAAAATCCCTCAAAATAGTGGAAATTATAAGAAAACTACAAAACTGTAGAAAATCTGCATGGGTATTACTGGGTTTCTTTTTCATTATTTCTTCTGGTTACTAAATAAAAGTGGAGTAGTTTAAAATCAGTATAAATTACCATTTGCAAGCCATAATGTGACATATCTCCAAGTGAATGAGATATTCAACAAGAAAAGAAAAAGTATGGCACAACTTTATTCTTCAGTGAATGATTGGGTCATAAAAAGTGGCCAAAGCAAGCTTGCTAAAACAATGTTTAAATAACTTTTTAAATTAACATTATTAAATAGCCTATGTGGCCAAGTGAAGTAATTGAAAAGCAAATGTAATTTTAGAGGGAGCAAATAATTACTTCTATACATTTGTTGTGATTTCAATTCTTAATCAAAGTTTACACTGCAAAGTAAGATTTTCTTACTCAGTATTTTTGCCTTGTCTTTCAGTACATCTAAACATTCATATTATTATTAATGTTAAATCAGAATCAGAATCAGAATGAGCTTTTATTGCCAGGTATGTTTATACATACGAGGAAATTGTTTTCGTGACAGAAGCTTCCACAGCGTAACAGAATGACAGTGACAGAACAAAAAACACAGACAATAAAACGAAGAATTAAAAAATAGAACAAGTAAATAAGGAATAACATTATACAAATTGACAATTATATGTACAGGTATATTACAATAGACAGTTTTGTATGTACAGGTATATTGTGTGTAAATTGAAATGTAGACTAAGTATGTGTGTTAGATAAATAAGTGTATAAATAGTGTGTGTTCCACAATTATTGTCAGGTGTTCATGAGATGGATTGCCTGAGGGAAGAAACTGTTTCTGTGCCTGGCTGTTCTGGTGCTCAGAGCTCTGTAGCATCGACCAGATGACAACAGTTCAAAGAGGGAGTGTGCTGGATGTGAGGGGTCCAGAGTGATTTTGCCAGCCCTTTTGCTCACTCTGGATGAGTACAGTTCTTGGAGAGTGGGGAGGGGTGTACCAATGATTCGCTCAGCAGTCCGGACTACCCTCTGTAGTCTTCTGAGGTCAGATTTGGTAGCTGAGCTGAACCAGACAGTTATTGAAGTGCAGAGGACGGATTCAATGATGGCGGAGTAGAACTGTTTCAGCAGCTCCTGTGGCAGGTTGACAAACAGGTCCACAAACAGGATCCTCACATAAGTCCCTGGTCTGTCTAGACATTGCAGAACATAATGCAGTCCCATGTTGACTGCATCATCCACAGACCTGTTTGCTCTGTAGGCAAACTGAAGAGGATCCAGTAATGTCCTTCAGGTGAGCCAGCATTAGTTTTTCAAAAGACTTCATGCCCACAGACATTAGAGCCACAGGCCTGTAGTCATTTAGTCCTGTAATTTTGGATTTCTTTGGGATGGGGATGATGGTGGAGCGTTTGAAGCATGAAGGGACTTTGCACAGCTCCAGTGATCTGTTGAAGATCTGTGTGAAGATGGGGGCCAGCTGGTCAGCACAGGATTTCAGACAGACTTATGTAACACAATCTGGGCCTGGTGCTTTTCTCCTTTTCTGCTTCCGGAAGACCTGGCACACCTCGTCTTCGCTGATCTGAATTGCAGGTGTGGGGGAGAGGGGGGTTGCTGGAGGTGTTAATGGTTGTGTGGAGAGGTGTTCAGAGCGGGTGTGGGCTGTTTTTTCAAACCTGCAGTAGAACTCATTCAGATTGTCTGCCAGTTGTTGATTCTCCACAGTGCTGGGGGATGGTGTCTTGTAGTTGGTGATCTCTTTCAGACCTTTCCACACTGATGCTGAGTCAGTGGAAGAGAATTGAATCCTTATTTTTTCAGAATAATTCCTCTTTGCCACTCTGATCTCCTTTTCCAGTGTGTATTTGGTCAGTTTATACAAGACTTTGTCCCCCTTCCTGTAAGCATCTTCTTTGGCCTGACGGAGCTGTCTGAGTTTTGCAGTGAACCACGGTTTGTCGTTGTTGTAAGTTAGATGAGTCCTGGTAGGAATGCACATATCTTCACAGAAACTGACATATGATGTTACAGTCTCTGTGAGCTTGTCCAGATCGGTGGCAGCAGCTTCAAAAACACTCCAATCATTGAGGTGGAAACAGGCTTGTAAATCCCGCTCTGCTTCATTAGTCCATCTTTTAACAGTCCTTAAAACAGGTTTAGCTGATTTCAGTTTCTGCCTGTAGGTCGGTATAAGATGAACCAAACAATGATCAGTGAGCCCTAAAGCTGCTCATGGGACACAGTGATATGCATCTTTTATTGCTGTGTAACAGTGATTCAATATATGTTACTGTCTCTGGTGGGACATGTAACATGCTGTCTGTAATTTGGCAGTCTTGCTTAAAAAAGCACTTTCTGTTTAAAACAGGGGTGGGCGAACTTTTTGACTCGAGGGCCGCATCAAGTTTTCCACACTGAGTGAGGGGCCGCATAATATGTTTGACAAATGAAGCTTGTATTTTTTATTTTTTAATTCTAAATTGACAGTCACTTTATGTATGTATACTTGTATATGGCAGTTCTATTCTTGTACCTTCTCTACCTTATTTTTTATGAGCACTTTATGACACAATAAGTTGCATTGGTGTACAAGTCGATTGATGTATAAGGCACATTTTCACACACATTTCATTCAGAAATAATGTAAAATAAACGAAATGTTTACAAACATTAGAAATATGTATTTATATTCCCCACACTCCACAAAAAATCCCGTAAATTTTGTAGTGTTCAGAATAAAAAAAAAAGGAATGAAAATATAAGTAAAAAACAAACACAAATTATAGTGGCATTCGCTATAAACATTTATTATAAATGCCATGCCTCTTTAAAGCAAACTGAAACTAGCAGCATGGTTGCTGGAAAATGCACAATACAAATTCAAAACAAACTCACTTGCCTTTTCTCATTCGTCACCAATTCTATTGTGCGCGCTTTGCGCTTGACCTTGATTGCTTTATATGTTTCAGATTTAAAAACAAACAAACAAACAAAAAAAAAAAACCCAATTTATTATCCAGAAAAAAAAAAAACAGCTATATCCATTTTCATATAAATGTGTGTGGAAAACAGAAGAAGAAAGCATATATTTGCAAGATAAAAAGACAAATTATTTCCATGTTTTCCCCATGAAATTACAGTGCCCGTGAGCAGGAGGATAACACTGGCATTTGTTCTGATACTGGACAGTCTACAGAGCATTTTAAGCATTTTTAAAACACTACCAATACAAGGCATTTTTCAAAACAAATGAACACTACATTTTTAAAACAATTAATTTATTTACAATTGTGCCAGTTTTGTGGGGTATATATTTTAACTTTTTATGTTGTATTTGCTGTGCGGCTTGAACGTGGTGTCCATCAAAAATAGACTAGGCGCCTACCTTTAGCGAAGCGGTGTGGAGAGTCACTTCTGAAACGTGCTGCGGTGTGGCTGTTGTAAACACAAGCATTGACTAGAGTGGCCCCGTAAGGACATTATTAAAATAGTCCATGTGGCATCAGTGGTTCAACCGTAATTTTATGAATCTACAAGAATACTTTTTTTGCGCAAAGAAATCAAAAATATGGTGAGTAATTAATGACAGAATTTAAATTTTTAAGTCATTTTGCTTCTCAGGTGAAGCTGTGGTTCTCAAGTATCTTGATTTATGAATGTTTAGACATTTGAACTGAAAAAAAAAACAAGTAAAAAAAATACTAAGCAAGATCTATCTATCTATCTATCTGTCTATCTATCTATATATTTAGTTAGTTAGTTAGTTAGTTATTTAGTAAGTACTTTCATTGGAACTGACAGGAATGGAAAAAAAAGCTAGCACTTCTGTTAAATTTCCAAGCACATATTTATTAGTTTATAATCTCAAAATGACTAAACACCATCCAATTAATCAGTCTGTCTAAACTCTAATGTATCACTCTATCAATAGTTGAAAGTTAAATGTCAACAGTGCTCAACATGCTAACACTTTGTTTTTACTCAGTTCTCTCCCACAAAGGCTACATTTCCCTGAAATTTTTAATTAAATGCCGCTGGGTGCACAGTTCACAGTATGCTCAAGACCGAAAATAAATAGACCACAGTGGGAAAGCAAGAAAAAGGTTAGTGACTGACAAATGTCAACATGACAGGACCTCCAACCATATCCGGAGTCCATTTATTGAATAAACATACAAAGTGTTTTTATAGATTAATAGCCATGATGATCATACTGCAGACGAATGATGCAATGACTCAAGCATGTTATAGAGGTTTCCGCCACACTGGTAAGAGTGAGTCAGGAATAGTGAGTGGAAAGGAGGACAGGCCCACAGATGGCCCACAGCAGGGCTGGGACATGCCACATGGCTCCTCCTTGACAGCTAGTGGCATCCAACACAGGGAGCAGAAGTGGACAACTTTGTTATGCTAATGGAGTGGGACAGCTGCCTGGGGTCATGGGGCAAACTTAGAACGTCACCGCACGAGCGGAACTAAAAAATCCTGATAAAACCACAGAAGACCCTGGTTCCTATCAGTGCCTCAAACCAAAGATCATATAATTTTAGGAATGCACGATGTATAGGAAACATTTTGTTTATGAGTCGATATTACAGACGTTTTTCATTTATTGGTATTGGCTAATACTGAATATTTAATTGTGTATGCTAATTTCCCCTATTTTTATATTTAGAATACATAACACTCACTTAAAGTTAATCTTTCTAAACACTAATAACTTAATGACACTGTTAAATGTCAAATCGAAAAATGAATTTCTATTATTTATACCATAATACTCTTAATGTTGTTTTGTTGTTTTTAATTTATTTAGATAATAGAATTTTTAACCTTGGCCACTTATCAGTTACCTATTCATTTAATTTTTCATTTAAATTTTTAATCAAAATTAATCATTAAAACAATGACACTGTTAAACGCGATCTTCTTCAAATCTCAAAATGAATTTCCGTTTCTCATTCACAACATTACAATGTTGTGAGGCCTTGTTAAATGTACTTTTAGCATTTAAAAAACTTTGCTTTAGTTTTATTATTTTTGAAGCTATTTAGGTAAAAAAAAATAGTGTAGGACTTTTGGTTGTTTATTGCTTAACTTTTAAGTTAATTTTTAATTTTAACTCTTTAATTTTTAATCCAACTTAATCTTTAAAAACACAATGACACTGTTAAATGTAATCTTTATCAAATCTCAAAATGACTTGCCATTTTTCTTACTGTACATTATAATGTTGTGATGCCAAAATTTACTTGTAGCATTTAAAATGATAAATTTTGGTTTTATTATTTATTTATATAAAAATAGTATAGAATTTTTAATCTTGGCCATTTATTGGTTATTGGCCTTAACATAAAAAAAAAAAAAAAAAAAAAAAAAAAATTATTGGCATATCAGTATTGGCTAGAATTTTGCTTCCCTACCTAGTTTTGATGGCAGCTATGTCTCTTTTTCCTTTTGTTTTCAGAGACTATTTGAAATACGTCATGAATGACGTCTGCATGCTGTGGTTCGATTTTTGAGTGACAGCAATGGCATATGTACACTTATTTGACCCTGTTGTGATGCACAACCAAGGGGAGGAAAAAAAAACATTCTTTTTTTTTGTTTTGTTTTGTTTTCTTTTCTTTTTTAAGAAACATCAAAAATGCAAGCCAGTCACTTTGGATTCAGCATGTACTGCTGTTGTCTGCACTGAGGATTAAAAAAATATATTATACTATCAGGCCATGCTATGAAAACATCTCAAAATAACCCACCTAAATCGAAAATATTCCAGAAATACCATTGAAAACCTTCTGTGGCCTTCAATACTCCAGAATAAGAGGTAACAGACGGCTGTTATTTGTGGACTAGATTGATTGTGCTTTAGTAGTGGCTTAGCTTTAGTGTGCACGCTTTACCCAGAGTACTGGATGACCTTCACTAGGCAGTTACAATGTATTGATTCAAACTAAAATGCAAGAATAGCGCAACAGACAGAAAGAAGTTAGCGTTCCGTGTTAGAATGAAATGACTGTTATCTCCACCTTTCAAACCAGTCAGTGAAAGTCATTTAAGCCATGGAAGCGCACCTTACCGTGAGTGTTTTGTCTGGTAGTTAGGAAACAAAACCTTGTGAGAGAAAAGGGGGCCTCTGACTTAACAAAAACTCATTCAAGATGCTTCCTGTAAACTTTCCCCACTTGATAAAAAGCATGAATGGAGTTGTTGGTAGCCACTGACTTCCATAGTATGGGAAAAATACTATGGAAGTTAATGGCTAACGTCAAATGTTTGGTTACCTACATTCTTCAAAATAGCTTATGTGTTCAGCAGAAGAAAGAAATTTATACAGGTTTGAGTAAATGATGACAGAATTTTAATTTTTGGCTGAACTATCCCTTTAAGGTTAGGTGGAGGGTTTGGTTTAGGGTTAGTTGCTTGTAGTTATGCATAATTTACCATTCTTACTATAGTAAAAAGTAACATATAAAATCAAATAAATTGTTACCTATTTATTGTTCAGATTTTCATGAATGAATTCATACTGAAATTTCTAAACAAATCTGAGCACAGTTTATGACTTGGGAAGCACAATATCAGTTATTGGAGTACATTAGAGAGAGATGACTTTAGGCATCAAATTATAATGTACATATATAATATTCAGCTTTTTTTGGTATATTATTTTAAATTACACAAATACCTATACCAGAGAATATATAATACCTATACCAGACACTTTATATTTAAGCTGATTGTTACAATGTTACAATGTAATTACACAAGTAAATACTGAATAATAATAATTAACTGCATGAACTTGTACTATAAGTTTAGGGTTAGGGTTTCAGTTTAAGGTTATTTGCTTGTAATTTGCTGTTATTAATTACTAATGCTGTTGGTAATTACTATAACTATGTCACTTTAAAATAAAGTGTTACCGACATATGTAAGATTTTATATGAGACATATGTAAGCTCTTCAAATATGAGATCCAACACATTCAGGCTGGATTCATCTTTAAAAATTTACCCAGAAGAGAAAAAGAAAGAAAACTGGAGAAGATATTAAAGGTGTGGCCCAACAAAGACAAGGATCTGAAGAGGCTGGACGGATGGGCATACAAGGATTAAAAGCACGGATCACAGATGGCCACCGCGTCTCATCTTTCAGTGGGCCCCAGCAAATAATTAGCAGAGGTATGCTGTGCGGCCTTTGTCAGCACGTGCGTCTGTCAAACACAGGCGTGTGTCAGGAACAATGGCTGGACGACAAAGGGACACGGGCCGGCCTCCCCGCCACCACCACAATCGCTGTGAATTGCAAGGCACGCGCGAACAAGAACAATAGGAACGGGACGGGTACTGGGTGGCATCAAGCCGACACAAGGCCCACCCTCAAGGTATCTGGCCAAAAAGCTTCAGCATCAGCATTCTGTCGGACCCCATTCTGTCGGCATTAAAAATTGTATTGCAAACAGTTTTGCAAAAGCGCCTGTGAATATGAGTTGTGAATGCATATGGAAGCGGGGTTAATTCAGTGGAAGGGAGGTCACGCCAAAAGAAAGGAACATAAAAAGATCCTAACAGCTGGGACAGATCTACAGGGATACAATGGAGTCTGAGTGGGGGAGGGGGAGTGGCAGAAGAGAAATGGGACAGGGGAAAAAAAAGATGGGTAGACGGACCACCTTTCTAGAAGCCTGACAGGGGTCCTTTGTTACGGCAGCTGGTTGCAGGGAGGTCAGACCAGCTGTGCTTCCACTGACCCCCTCCCCCCGTCCCGCTCTGCTCCCTGACCAAACACAGCCAGCTGTATAGAGGAGGAGTTAGGGGGTTTCAACGAGTTTGGGGGAGGGTGTCTACACAGTGTCCAAATCTTAGGACCCTACATGACTCACATCTAAGTGATGGATCCAGTGCTTTTACTCTAAATGGCGCTGGACCCTAAAGCATTCAGACTCTAACGTAGTGGTAGATAGTGACAATCCAATATATCATTTTGAGATATTGAGTATTGAGATATTGAGTGATAAAGGTGTTTGGTTGGCCAAATAACAAAGGTGGTCATTTCACCTAGCATTTCAAGACTTGTCCAAATATAGTGCACCTTTATTTATGTATTTCATTAATTACTCACCCTCATGTCGTTCCAAACCCGTAAAACCTTCGTTCATCTTCAGAACACAAATTAAAATATTTTTGATGAAATCCGAGAGCTTTCTGACCCTCCATAGACAGCAACTGAACTATCATGTTCAAGGCCCAGAAACGTAGTAAGGACAACGGTAAAACAGTCCATGTGACATCAGTGGTTCAACATTTATTTTATGCAACTACGAGAATACTATTTGTGCGCAAAAAAACAAAACAAAAAGGCTTTATTCAATGATTTTCTTCGCCACTGACAAGACTACCATGACGTGGTAGTTGCATTGCTGTCTATAGAGGGTCAGAAAGCTCTTGGGTTTCATCAAAAATATCTCAATTTGTGTTCCGAAGACGAACGAAGTTCTTACGGGATTGGAACGACATGAGGGTGAGTAATTAATGACATAATTTTCATTTTTGGGTGAACTATCCCTTTAAGTCAGCATTAAATGATGGCAAAGGTAACACACAATATTGAACAATAGCACTAAATTTTTAAAAATCTCTATTATTGGCGCATAACCAATATAGTACCAGTATAGTAGACATATATCATTATTACCATCGGCCATTAAGAAAACACTTATTGGTGGACATCTAGTCAACCCAACTCTTAACGAAAAAAAAAAAAAAAAACACCAAAAAGTTCACAAGACACTATTATGAGAGAAAACACATTTGATTTATGGCGGTCTATGATCCGATGCATTGCCCCCCCTCTAAGACCATCTGCCTTAAATCCATAATGCATGTCACTGTATCTTTTTATTTGAGCATTAAAAGCTGTTAAAACATTTACAAAGTGAAACTATTGATCCCAGTATCTATGTACCAGCAGTCTCCTCGTAAACTCATGGCTATGGTTGCAAAGGCTGAGCATGAGTACTGGTGCTGGAGTGAGTACTGGTTGCAAAGGCTGTGCATTTTCAAGAAAGGCTTGGCTCTATTGATAGACACATCTCACTTAACCATCTAGAGTCTGCAGAGGTCTTCTTATGGTCTATAAGAACTCCATAATGGAAGCTAAAGTGGCCACAGACAGAGCAGGAAGACACTGTAGAGGTCCTGTAAAACTGCAGTGAACCATATTCACTATATTATTCAAAAACAGTTCCAGTAGAGCTCTTATTACACTACATCATGCTTCCAGACTTCTGCAATGACAGCCTGCGGGCACCATTTCACAATGGATATATTTGCAAGTGAAGACTGCACTGTGGATTGCTAATGTGTACTTGAGCTTGAGGTACGCTCATGATATGAACAAACTGAAAAGACCCTATTAAGAATATTTATATTTTAGATCTTGAATGTGAGGTCTGCCTGTGTCTCTTTGAAAATGTCTTAAGTTGACTGAAATGGTACTCAAGACTCTTCATTTGCAGGCTGGTAGTAAAAATGAAGTTCAAAAATGCACAAAGCAAAAATCTCAGTGGACTTCAATTCCATCAAAAATAAATTTTGAACCACTAAAACCTCCAATGATAAATGACTTTAAACTGAAAGAATTCTGTTCATGATCTAACATATTAGTCACAAACTTAAACTACAACACTGAGAAACAAATAAGCAAACACATTCACAAAAGCATTACACTAGAGCACCACTGGAGAAAATATGCTTATATTTATTGTTGGGGATGATTTTAAGATAATTTGTGGGGGCAATCAAAACATAAATTCTAAGAACGGGCAATTCATGTGATTTTGTAGTATGCTAGAACACATAAAAAAAATAAAAAAAACATTTTACTCAAAAAGTAAAATAATAAATCTTAACCGTATATGAAATGTACACAGTGCCTCACTCACAAGTATTACACAATTTCAACAGATTAAATTGGATTCCACAACTATATGAAAAATATATGACCAAAAAAGTAAATAAATAAAGTTAGACTACATAATAACAATAAAAATTGTCATTTGCCCTTACCCTGGAGCCTACACAGAAAAGCAGACTGCTAGCATACAGGCTAATGAATGCTAAAAACAATATAAAGACCATATAAAGAAAAAAATTGTTTATATTTCAAAAACAAAAACCATACTAAATCTCTGATGAAAGTCAACATCTTTAACTTGCAGGGACACACAGATACAGCTTTGCTGTAAGACACTGTAATGCCTCGCATACTCTTTCAAACTTAAAAGCAGATCAAATTTAAAATCATTCGCACTCATCTTGGCTAGATTCACCATTATCCTCACTGAAGAACTGGCTCAGCATTCTGTCTATCATTTGTCTTTTCCACACAGGTGAGGTGTGTTTCTGTCACGCCCCTGGACTGTTTTGTTGTGGTTTTTGCTCCCCATGTGTTCCCTGTGACCCAGTTTCTCCCCAGTCTGATTGTGTTAATTTGCTCCAGGTGTGTCTCCTTAGTTCTTTGATTGTCCTGTCTTTAAAAGCCCCAGTCCTTTCAGTTAGTGTTGGTCGGTCTTTGAATGTCGTCTTGTGCTCTATGTTCCCTAGATGAATGTCTTCTTATGTTCTATGTTCCCTATATAGATTAAAGACTCCCAGTTTGTGAATTCTCCGTGTCTCCTCGTTCCTGGCTCCAGCATTCGTGACAGAAAGACCGACCAAAACAGTTACCTCCGTGTCCACCCTCCGTTTTGTTTTCCGTTTTCTATCAGTGTTTTTGTTTCCGTTGTGTTGCCCCATGGATCCCTACGTCCGGCCCGAATTCCTCCTCCTCCTGCTGGAGCAAGAGGACCGATCTCTCGAGGACCATACACGACTTTTCCTGATGTTAGCTAACGCCACCAGCTACCCGGACGGCGCGCTCTGCACATTCTATAACGCTAGCTTGAACACCGCGTGCAGAGCGCTGTCGTCCGAGGATGGTCCTCGAGAGGATTTCGCCGCCTTCGTGGAGTGGACACTGGCGAGGCACGGATCCCCGTTCACCGTCTGTGCCGAGGGGGATCTCGCCAGTGCCACTCCTGACCCAGAGCCCAGCCCACCAACTCCCCGCAGTGCGGAGCACCAGCCCGAGCCCACCGATGACGGAGAGCCATTTCCCGCTACGATCCACGAGCCAGCGCCAAGCCGAGCGACTGAGCGGAAGATCGTCCCGGAAGTTGAGCCCAACACGTCAGATCAGGTGCGAGAGCTGATCACGTGGGAGCCAGCCGTGGACGGTGTGAGCGCGGAGTGGAGCTCCGCCCCCTGCACCGCGGCTGAGGGTGAGCTGATGATACATCTGGGGCTGCTAGACTTTGAAGGGGATCTGTTGGACTGGGAACATGATCTGGAGGTCGACGCTTCCCCTATCCTCTCTCCGTCTCCGCTGGTTCCAGCCAGCTCCGCTCCTCCCGAGCGCCCCCCTGTGCCCGCTTCCCGAAAGCGTCCTCCAGAACCCGCGCCTCCAGAGCGCCCCACAGTGTCGGCTCCCATTCCTGAGTTAACCCCTGGAAGCCCGGAGGATCTCAAATGCCCACCCTCCCACCCGCTCCTGCCTCCTCCACCGCTGTCGTCTGGCAGCCCCTCTGCTCGCCCTCAGCCCTCCATCAATGCGGTGCGAGCTCCGCGGGTCTGCCATCCTCCATCGCCGTGGCTGGAGAATCCCTCACCTCCACCTCCAGCCTCCGAGGCCCAGACTCCACCTCGGCCCGTAGACCCAGCGGCTCCACCTCGGCTCCTAGCTCCCTCGCCTCCACCGTCATCCATCGATCCACCAGCTCCACCAGGCTCCCTCGTCCCTCCGGCTCCGCCTTGGTCGGGCGTCGACCCGCCATCGCCTCGGGACTCCTCTCCTCTGGCTGCGCCTCGTCACTCCGTCCCACCGGCTCCGTTGGGCTCCTTCCTCCCTCCAGCTCCACCTTGGTCCTCAGTCGCTCTGGCTCCGCCGCGGATCTCCGGAGCTCCGCCTCTGCCTCGGTCGCCAGAGCTCTCGGCTCCACCCTGGCCCCCCGGATCCTCGGCGTCACCCTGGCTCGTCGGCTCTCCGTCTCCACCTCGGGCTCCTCCTCCACCTGCTCCGCCTCCGTTGGTCGGCCCCCTGGAGTCGGCGGCCATTCCTCCTCCATGGCTCCTCCCTCCGTCGGCTCCACCGTGGGCCATCATCATGGCTGTGGCCTGGGTCCTGCCAGGCTCCTCCTGCTCCGAGTCCCTCCTGTCTCCTCCCTGGCTCCTCCCTCCTTCGTCGCCTCCCTGGTCTCTGTCTGCCGGCCCCCTCCCGGTTGTCCGTCCTCCTCCTGAGCCGCCGCCATTGTTCCCACCCGTTTCCCCCCCCTTCTGTTGTTCCACGGTGCGAGGACGCACCTTCCGGGAGGGGGGAGTAATGTCACGCCCCTGGACTGTTTTGTTGTGGTTTTTGCTCCCCATGTGTTCCCTGTGACCCAGTTTCTCCCCAGTCTGATTGTGTTAATTTGCTCCAGGTGTGTCTCCTTAGTTCTTTGATTGTCCTGTCTTTAAAAGCCCCAGTCCTTTCAGTTAGTGTTGGTCGGTCTTTGAATGTCGTCTTGTGCTCTATGTTCCCTAGATGAATGTCTTCTTATGTTCTATGTTCCCTATATGGATTAAAGACTCCCAGTTTGTGAATTCTCCGTGTCTCCTCGTTCCTGGCTCCAGCATTCGTGACAGTTTCACTGTACAGCATGCAAAGCAAATTTTGTACATTTTAAATACCCCGCTGAAGAAAAAACAGCCTAAAACAGCCTAAGCTAGAAAACTAGACTTATTGAATACTTATTCATAATGCATATGGGCCTATTTGACAAAGTGTTTGTGAATTGTACTTGTTACTTTTCTAGATAATAGGCTGGTAATACTACTATTAGCAGTAGTAGTAATAACTAAATAGTGAAAAAGGGTCTGGACATTCACCCCAACAATTGAGCTTGTTTTTACAATACTGAACACAAACTTCATCTATATATTACAATACACAAGATCACATATATTTCATATACTTCTAAGCTGACTAATGAGTGCACTGCATTCATAGGCAGGTTTTTCTTGTTCTTGTTGTCTTTGTGGAATTGAATACGTTTATTTTCATGCCTCACTCAAGCCGAAGAAAAAGTGAAAGTGATTGAGACCACTACACCAAGACAAGCGAGCAAGTGCTGCAAAAATAGATGAGATGGGCTCCGCACAAGCAGTATTGATCGAGGGCAGAAGGCTAAACAGAAAACGGGACAGACAGATGTGATTTAGCATACCATGGAAGAAAAGAAGAAATCCAACACTCTCTGGGTAGTGCTAGTGTTTCACTAGTGTCCATCTTGGCTACTGCATAATATAGTATTTTTCTGTATTTTTTATTTTATTTTGTAATGTAGATGTTCTGTATAATTTTTGGACATTTGGATCTTCGCAACTTTGCCGTCATACTGCACCGTCTGGCTTTGACAACAAAATTCTTCCCTGAGAAGTTTACATGAACTATGTTTACATAAAATCAAACTTTCCATAAACTCCTTCCTGACACTTTAGTCAATGGTTTGTGGGAATAGTATTGGTGACACATGATAAAATGATATTAAAATTGGTCAAAAAGAAACAGCCACAACTTGCGTGATCTGATCTCAAGTGATCAGACGAGACTGATCTCCATTTACCACGATGACCACTTGAATCAAATGTGATCAAGGGATGGGTTTCAGATTTTGATGCCAGTGTGCTGCTACACACTGATAAAGTACAAAATATTAAACGCTCAGCATTAATAGAAGCATCCATGCTCCATTCTCACTTTTATTTTCATATTTGGGCTGAAATAAACCATAAAAATTGAAAATGTCTGTGTAGTTATTTGTTTCCTCCAACTCTTCCTCCTCCATCCTGTTCCAGCGGGGTCCTCGGTTATAGATAAGAGGATCTACAACATCTGTTCAACAGCTGAAGGCTTCTGACAGATGTTTGGAAAGGGGAGTATTGGAAACGGGGGAATGTCAGGATAGGCAAAGAAGGAAAAGCTTCCACGCCCTCCATCATTTGTCTATGTTAGCATTAGGCATGAGTCACAGCAATTACATTGAAGGGCTGGAGCTGCACAAACCGTGGCCACCTTTACCAGAGTCTCAGACATGTGATACTTTTAACCTTTCAAATGAGTATTTGTGGAAAGTCCAAAGAGAAATCGAAATGTCTTGGCAATTGAGGTGCATGCCGACTTTTGCTGTGATCTCGGTTGCTTAAAACAATATTAAAATACTCTCCTATTCCAGCTCAATGCACAGAGAAATATATAAGAATCGAATGACTAATTTATTTCCACAGTGTAAACACTGTGATTCTGCAGCACTTTCAACATTGCTATGACAAAAGCAACATTGACTCAACCAGTGGTGTGAGTTTGGGGAGTGACTATCAGTTTGTCCAAGCAATGAAGGACAGGGAATTTGTTTGGTGGAATTTAATCTAGTCCTCTTTGAACTCCAAAGAAAATCCTTAAGTTAAATTACTAGTCTGGCATAGTGATAACTAGTTAACCTGCTAGCTTAAAGGAATAGTTTACCCCAAAAATGAAAATTTTCTAAAAAGTTAATTCCAAACACATACACAAAATGATAACTGATAAACTGGAGTTGTGTGGATTCTTGTGATGTTTTATCAGCTGTTGGAACTCTTATTAAAGTGATGTAACATAAATTTTCTCCAAATTTGTTTTGATGGAGAAACAAACTCATCTATATTTTGAATGGTCTGAGGGCGAGTACATTTTCAGCAAATTTTAGAATGTATCAAGCAGAAAAGTCCCTGTATTAGTTTGTGTCAAGTCACATTTATATCACCTAGAGTTGAGCAATATGAGTGAGGGTGCTGTTTTTTCCCCTAATATCAGCATGATTACAAATATGATCAATAAATAAAAAGTTAATACTGTGGGTTATATTTTAGACTGAATATTGTTGTTTTTGCCAAAAAAAAAAAAAAAAAAATTGGTCCAAACAAGTGCAACAGAACCGTTGTGTCTCTGAGCAACACTCAGTGGTGTTTTGTCACTGAAAGAATACGTGTTTTTTAACCAATTGGGTGAGTCAATGATTCAATACGTCATTCATAAAACTTTTGATCACACATTACAAACACCTATAAATGCCTATTCAGTCCACTGCTGACATTGCCAGTTAGGATAGCATTATATCCACTACATTTTTTTCTTTTTCTTTTTTTTCACTTTGCACAACAGCTAAACAAAATAAAACTTTTGAAATGTATAACAATAATCTTCCAAAAAAAAGTATGACAAATTGACAAATTTGGTTTATAATGGTTTCTGTGCCCCTAGTGTTTGAGGTGCTTCATAGAAACAGTATTTTGCAGTTCCATTTGGTGCCATTAATGGTGCATAAATTACACACTGCTGCTTTAAGTAAATGAAACATCATCAAAAAAATCATCTCTTTTAAATTAGATCCAAATTTGATTACCTAAGACTTCCGTTCTGGAACACAGCACAGTTAACAGCATGAATCTGTACTGTAGGGTGTGCAATTTGCTTTGCATATCTTTATTGCGTATCTTCTAGGTGTTCTGGATAGAATTAAACACACAGCAATACATCTGCAAAAAAACAAGAAGTGTCTTGCTCTTTCACATGTGGATGCTAAAAAGAATAAAGGACGCAGACATTAGATTCTGCTTCATATATGATGAGTGCCTCACCACTGCAATCAGTAGGGAATTTCATTTAATTTCGTAATTACGGTGTCCCTGACTTTGAAGTTGTGCCACACAGGGGAGCTCTCTGAGGCACAACCAGAGAGACGCTACTATGTTTATCCATCTTCTGTTTCTCTATCCCTGTTGCTCTCGCCCTCTCACTTTTTCTCTTACGTAAACACACAGACTGCTGCAGATGCTTTATAAGAGCTCGTGCTCTGTGTATGAGTACACAGAGCATAAGCTTTTGTAAGGTATCCGCAGCAGTTCTGTTTATGACTGAAACAAGCTGCTCAATTCTTACCGTGTTCAGCTCCACCTCCTTCCTTCATGGAGTTTGTAACCCCTGACTGAGTTTTCCATCGTCATTTACTCATCATGTAGTAAACAGAATAAAGAAGGACAATTACAGTTATCTACAAATAAATGGTGATGAAGGTGCCATAGTGTTTAAGATTAACATGAAATTTTATGTCTATAATGCAATCAACTTTCCTTACCTTTGAAAAATAACCTGTTTATGTTAAGTTAACTTAAAAGATGAAATGGAGTCTACAAGTCTAGATCTACAGTACATTTTACACTCCTTAATTCAATAGAAACTTTCTGATCCTAGACAGATTCCTTTGCAGAATCCTGACACATTGACAAGCATCACTAAATTACCCATTATGAGCACTAGGAAGAGAAAGAGCTGTTTCATTCTGTCACTTGAGATCTGACTGTAATGTGTGGACTGTAAAGTGTGGTCATACATAATGTAAAGTCATGTACTAGTGGATGTGTTATGATATTCTTAATGCAGAGGAAAATGTAAGGTCTACAAGCAAGCGTTCAAACATGTGCATGGGGTGTAAAAGCCAACCTTTGAAATTGAGCTAAACTACTCTGATTTTCACGGCTGAATGCCATGCAGACTTTGATGTGATTATTCTGAATGACTCCAGGATTTTCCACACAAATGTAGAGGAAACTGGGAGAGTATTTTTTTCCGAAGTTATGCCTGTTAAGAATTTTTTTTTTTTTTCCTGGCAAATTAATACCATGGCATTTTAACATATATTATAATACAAATTGATTTCCATATTCATAAGCTACATTACTCACTCTTATTGCAAATTATAAATTATTAAATTAATAGTCTTTTTGTAAAGAAAACCATAAAACTTAATGAAGAATACAAATTATTTCTTAAAAATGTAATAATTAGTGTTACACACACGCAAATATATATATATATATATATATATATATATATATATATATATATGTATATATGTATATGTATGTATATATATATATATATATATATATATATATATATGTATGTATATGTATGTGTGTATATATATATATATATATATATATATATATATATATATATATATATATATATATATATATATATATATATATGTATATATGTATATATATATATATATATGTATATATATATATATATATATATATATATATATATATATATATAGGTATATACATATAATTTTTTGAGCTAGTGCAAATAAATTGATTACTTAATTGTAGTAAAGCGCAAAGTATGCTGAGGTACCGTGTGGACCAAGAGCTGGGCATTTCATTTTATATATTATGAAAGCCTGGTGATGAGATGAGAGAAGCCACAATCCTTGTCAAATATGAGACATGACAGTAAATAAACCAAATCACAAAGACACAAATCTCTCTACACAGTTCACCCATTACAACTGAAGAATGGCTCAGCAAAAAAACGGAAATGGATTTTTCAAGTAACCGCTCTCTATATGGCGTAGAATTGTAGTCCATTGTTTAGAAGTCACACCCTTATTATTACAGAGGAAATTACATCCTTCTCCAGTGCCACTGCTTAGCTGGCAGCCGTCTGATTGCCCTTTGCCCCTACGCTATTGTAGTTTCAGCTGCTGTGTCCTCTTGTTCCTCCATCTGGATAACAATGGGGTGCACACTTACACCACAGACAAGCAGAACAGACGGTACCCACTCAGGACAGTTAAAAACCCCATTCAGCTGTTATGGATGTCCAATCCCAACAGTCAGTGTGACAAGTGATTAAATAGTGCAGCTCAGAAAAGTTGCTTACAGAGGTGCTTACAGTTTTCTATGTGAATTACTGTCAAATCAACCCGAAAAGACTGGACCTTTGGGGGATGTAAAAAGGAGATTCATAATTTTGAATAAAATTTAACTATAGCAAGTCCATAGGCTTGAATTTGGGTTTATCAGCACAAGTGACATAACCAAAGGATGGTGGTTAGTAATTTTAAAGGTCAGATCATGTAAAAAGTTCCAGCAACTGAAAATAAGTTTAACTGCTACCTTAAATTGTAAGCAAAATCAAATCAACCTGGAGCCTTTCAACCACTTAGATTTTAATTACTGATGAAAAGAATGAAGCTGGACAGATAAAATTGAGTAGAAATGACAGAAAATTACTGAAGTAAGTTAAATGGATATAAACAAAAATGTGATGTTATGAAGAAAATACTGATGTCTTATGCTTGGTAGACTTCAAAGATATAAAGATAGAGTTCATCCAAATATGAAAATGTCACCATCATTCTGTATGTGTTTCTATTTCTATGAAGGTATTTTGTGAGATGTCTCTGATTTTTCCAAGTGGGGTGCACTGTGGTTTCGGACCCCATTGACTTTGACTGTATTGACTCTGATTCTGTGTTTCACAGAAAACATGCTTTCAAATATGTTTTTGATCTAAAACCAATTTCACAAAATACAAATTCTATCCATAATTCCATTCTACCATCATAATTTTAACAGTCCATTTAAATATAACTGCAACTAAGAGAAGAATATAGGAAACATATATTACCTATTCTATTTCTAATCACTCTATGCTCATTATAATGTTGGTGATATTGATTCATACAAAGCATCTGTACACTGCAGTCCTGTACTCATACCATATTTCAGTGAGGGCTCTGACAAACTCCTCAGAGTGTAAGGCCTAACCATTATGGATCAATAGCAGTCATCTAATCATTGATGAGAGAGGCTATTTGTAAAGCCTTCTCTAATAAAAACATATCACTCTCATGGTATTAGATCATTTTACACTAGAATGTTATTTTCACATAAGCATCTTTCTTATAGGTGCTGTTTTATGATGCTGTGTGCTTAGACACATCTGGACTCAATCGCACTGATATTCTTGAAAAGCGAGTCTTGATGGACGTCAGTGGTTAATTAATTTTTCGCCCCATCATATTCCCATAACTCTAAGGGAATAACTCCAATTTTTTTTGTTGTTGAACAAATATCTGCATGATATGGACCAGAGAAAGAAACCAGATATCTATAGACGTGCAATCTCCAGCCACTTCAGCTTTATTGCATGATATCCTAAAACTATAAATAATGCATGTTAAATGAGAGCACAGATTGCCATTGGGACTTACCGAATAGAAGGATACTACAATTAGTGCCCGTGCCGCCTTTTGTGTAATCCACAGAAAATATGGGGAAAAAAATAACTTCAGATTATTCTACATCAGAATTTCTCGCGAAACTGACGCTCGATTAGATGCACGTGGATGGAAGCCCTTCGGATGGTCGTAAATTTTGAAAACGGCCGTGAGAAATGGACAGATTTTGGATAATCTCTGCGTTTGTTATTCACTGAGCAGTAGTCACTGGCGCATAGACTGCACTCCTCCCGCGGCTCCACCCGCTAGCCCCGCCCACTCCACGAGCCCATTGGCTCACACGGGCGTTTATGCAAATTTTCTCTTCCCGCTGATGTTCAAGAGTCTGAATGGGATACAATGTATCCAGACGGCAGGCATAAAATACCGTCATCTAGAGGCCAAAACACACTTCTCTGAACGTTTACCTTTCTGTATTAGAAAAAAAAATAAGAAAATAAAAATCAGAGAGAGTGCTCATAGTTATTGCCTTTTGGTTTGAGTTCTGTCTTACAACAACAACAAAAAGAACAATTTATAAAAAATTATTTGTTTAAAAATATAAGCTATGCATCCCTAAATTAATGGTAACACTTTATTTTAAGGTGTCCTTGGTACACGTTACGTGTACAAATTGTGCATAATTACATGCAAGTAGCCATAAACCAAACCCTAATCCTAACCATATAGTAAATTAATATTACTTACTTAATTACACTGTAACAAGGACACCTTAAAATAAGTGTAACCGAATAAATACATATGTATTAAAACAAATAACTATTTAATTTATTATTTAATCATTTATTTATTTCTAATGTATTTATTTTAAAATATATTAATTAATTTATCAACAATTGGGAGCAATTAATTAATTAATTCTGAGATGCGTTTCACTCCAATGGAGGAAATTTGTTCATTGTTTAATATTAATTTTAAAAGCTTGGCAATGATCATAACAATGATTTTTTAACAAATTCTATGAACATCCACCTATACACTCAGCTTGTTGTTTGATAAACAAATGAATGTTGTTGTTGTTTAGAACTTAAAAAGTATAAACAAATGTGGGGCATATAGAATTGTATTATGGAACATTCAAACTTCACACATTTATAAATAAACAACTGTCTGCCAGAGGTTTAACATCTAACATCCTGATCTTGAGTGATTATCACATATAAAACATACACTAAATTCACTTTCATGATACATACAAGAAAACATTGTACTTGGTTTTAGTGCACTTTCCTATGGTACTTTATAGTCCAAACTCTACACGTCTTCCTATTAAGTCTAAACCTGGGCGTCTCTTTCCTGTCTCTTGCGTTGGCAGGCATTGTTAACATCAAGGAACATATTTCGGCAGGGAATGCAGGCCTTCAGCTTGGAACAAATGAGGAATGAGCCAGCCATTTTGCGGTGCAGGGAGTAAGACTCTTCTGGAGGAGGAGTGAGACGGTGTCGAAGCATGACAGGTATCAGGCTCTGGATGCGCTGTGTGGTGCCAAAGTCAAACGCTTCAGTAGAAGCAAACGCTTCGCCGAGGATCATAACCGCCTCTATGTGTGCATCCTCAAAGGCCTGAAGAGAGCAAGACAGTTTTGTTAAAAAGAACAGTCTAGAAGCTGCAGAGCGGTAAAGAAAGTAATAGCTTTGATCCTAGGGGGAAATAACAAGAATATGAGAAATGGATAGAGAATATGCAAGACAGGAATACTACTGAGGAAGAATAGTATAAATCATATAAAGCCACAGACCTTGGCTTCAAAACCGGTAAGGAACTTCAGATCTTTTGATTTCTGCAGAACAGTAGCCCGGTCTCCGACTGATGCTGCATGAACCACCTTGAAATGACAATTTGGACAAAATAAGGTTACACATTTTTAAAGCAAATTGAAGAATAGAATGGAAATATTTTTCCATTATTTTAACCAATATGTTTTGCATTATCTTACATTACCAGTTCTAATCAAATGCTTTAATAATTCACAAATTTGTAAACTAAAATTATCTGCTGTATCTATGCTAATAATAATAGAAATTCCGATTAATAAACGTTGTCTTACAATAAAAGCCTTAGATCAAATCACAAGGCATACCAACTAAAAAGTGTTGAGTAAAAATCTGTACCTCTATGTAATCATCTGTGAATGACTCTGAGTAGTCTCGGCAGGCTCCAAAATCCAACAGAAATATCTGTTATAATGAAGAACAAATGATTAAATTTGTATTCACTGTTTCAGTGGGGAAAAGTGGAAAGGCCTAACAGCACCCAGATAACAAAGACATGGTATTAATATATTATGAAAGAAATGTGGGAACAAAGTACTGTCCAAACATGGTTTTTTTTAAGAAGCATGAAATACAGTAAAATACAGTAAACATGGCAATACTGTAAAATATTACTATAATTTAAAATAATTTATATTTTAATATATTTAAAATGGTATTTATTCCCAGAATGGCAAAGCTGAATTTTCAGCAATCATTACTGAATGAGAGAGTAATTCAGTAATGATTTATCAATGTCACATGATTCTTCAGAAATCATTCTAAATATGCTGATTTGCTGCTCACAAAAACATTATCAATGTTAAAAATGGTTTTGCTGCTTACAATTTTTGTGGAAACCGTGATACAATCTTGAAAGAATTTCTTGATGAATAGAAAGTTCAAAAGAACAGCATTTATTTGAAACTTACTGAATGAAACTTACTGAAAAGTGACCAAGACCTTAAGAGCTGATTGAAACTGACTAGAGTGTAAGAACTCATGCACACAAATTAATATTTTTGAGAAATACAGAATGTGTTGTTTGTGTGTGAGGGAGATGAGCAAACAGCACTGAGATTGTTGATGTCACTACGAATGTTCTCAGCAACACCAGGGTACTACAGTATTTGAGAGACAGTTAATAAAAAAAAAATTACAATAATGACTTTACGTCAACATATGTTGCAAAACCTCAGATTGCTGAAAACAGATGATGAAAATTGCAGTCTAATACCTGTATCTTCATAGCAATTTCTCTCCCATCGGGCAAAACTCCATGATGCACTTGACCAATGGAGGCAGCAGCAAAAGGTTTTTCCTCAAATGATGAGAGTTTCTTCTTCCATCCAGACCCTAACTCCTCCTCAGCCACTTTCTACACACAGAGTTTCAACACAGACATCAGTTGGTGAGCTATCACAAAGTGAATTTAACAACATCTGATAAATGTCAGTTGGAAAGCACTATTAAGGGGTTTGAAGCACCTCTAACAGTTGTTACCACAGTCACGGTTACTCAGTAGCTCAATCAATCAGCTGTATGAAGCGCACTGACACTCCCTTGTGGCTGGAAGGCAAAAAAGCCTATAGAATACTGTTGTTACTTTTAACAACATCTAAAACTACTAAAAATAGTTTTTGTTAATTTAAATAAAGCTGAATTAAAATAAAACAGATTAGATGAAACACTTA
This sequence comes from Spinibarbus caldwelli, assembly GCA_039654775.1. Classification (NCBI taxonomy): domain Eukaryota; kingdom Metazoa; phylum Chordata; class Actinopteri; order Cypriniformes; family Cyprinidae; genus Spinibarbus; species Spinibarbus caldwelli. The sequence continues at coordinate 19,378,465 of CM077253.1, read as the reverse complement.
ACCTAAATATGTTGCCTTCGCAATTAACTAAACTAAGTACTTAATTAAAAAAAAAAATTAAAGCTAAATAGAAATATATATATATATATATATATATATATATATATATATATATATATATATATATATATATATATACACACATATATATATATATGTATGACAAGCATATATCAATGACTAAAACAACCAAATAAAAATAAAAACTAATTCAAAATATCAATAAATACTATACTAATATATAAATGATACTAAAATAGCATTGCTATGAAAATGTATTTTAAGTTTTGAGGTAACGCGTTACAAGTAGTCACGTAATCGGATTACTTTTTTTCAAGTAATTAGTAAAGTAACATTACTGTTAAATTAACAACAAATTATCTGAGTTACTTTTACTTTGTTTTCTCATTTATTCACCGACACCTCTCCTGTCAACGTGTTGATTGGGAGTGAGGTGCAGAAGCACTTCTTGTAGCCTGAGGCTTATTAATTTCACTTTTGGTGCAAAAGGGCCTTTACAGTTGCCACAAATGTAACTTTTGGGTTTTTTGTTCTTACAAAACAAATAAGCAAGCCCAGCACAGGTGGCAAAAAGTAACGCAAAATTACTTTCCATAAAAAGTAACTAAGTAACACAATTATGGTTAGGACAATTAATGAATTATGAAGGTGCGGTCACAAAAGCAAAATTTTGGCGAAATGAAATATTGTACAATATTATATACATATATAGTATATTACAAACAGCCTGCAGTGCACATGACAATTAATGTAAAAATGAAAAAGAGGTCACTGACCTCCAAAATTAGCCAGTCGGCTAATCCGGGTAGCAGGAAACTTTCGTTCTCTAGCTCGCTCACAAAGCTGCAAAGCATCAAAATCAAACTGCTTATTAAAGTCTAAAAGTATTTATTTAAACAAAATATATTTTAATAAATAAGCAGCACATGCTGAAAAAGAAAACTGTAAATAGATACTTTTACAGACTAAACAATATATGTAGGATTAAAAGACAAATACGTTCCAAAATGCTATCAATAAAGTACTGTGTTAGTAATATTCATATACTTTTATTGGTATTAATATTTTAATATTTAGTTGTAATTTTTATATTTTCAGTTTTCATTTTAACTTGTTTCATTTTTAGTAATTATGTTTGTAAATATGCTTTTGTCTGTTGTCTTATATTTTAAGGTTGAATGTATTTTGAATGTTTCAATTTTTAGTTTTTTCAGGTAATAATTTAGTAATTTATTACTAAAGTAACTTCTTTTAAACTTATTTCAGTTAGCTGTTAAAGCAACATTTTCATTTTCATCTAATATTTATATATTTTTATTTTATTTCAATTAACAAAAATTGTTTAATAGTTTTGTTAACAATAATACATTTTCAACATATATTACATGTTCAACTAATTTCTGGAGTTTAAATTTCAGAAACATAAGCCAATTAATGTCCCTGTACTTTGAAACGTAATGCTATGAGCGTATCTTCAAATATTATAGTTATTTGATTATGCATGATTGATGTTTACCACAAAAAATCATCCCATTTGTCCTCACCTTTTGTCGTACAGGCCTTGCAATATTCGGTTTTGCCTCCCGTGCCTTTTTAATGTCTTCAGGGCTCAACCTAGCCACCACAGAGTCATGGACAAATCTAATAGGGTGATGAGACATTGATACATGCAAAAACCGACTGCTCTGACCAGGCCAGCCGCTTCCTTTGACCGTGCCAGTAGGTGCACCAACAGGCATTTTCTTCCATCTCTGCTGGAAACATCTGGGGGCATTTCAGAGTCAACAGCCCACTTTGCTGCTTCATCCAAGTCCATCTCCTCCCACTTCTCAATGTCAGGGAACTCCTCAGTCTTGGGTGTCTGAAAATATTAATTTAACATACATATTTAGCAGTGTAATTTGTCTTCTTGTGTTCATGCATATCTCTGTAAGTGTTCACTAACCACACCTGCTCCCATCACAGTGTCCATCACGCCCTCGACCGCCTCCTGTGCAGCTTTGACCCCTGCACCAAAGGTTGGAGTTGCAAGCCATCAGTCAGAGCTGTTCACCCTGAATGCTGGCAAAGGCAGCGCCCACCTCCCCGGCCCCCCTCAACACCTGGACTACTTCTGCCAACACCACTGAAAATCATAGGGACAGATGTCAGTGAGTCTTGAACCTTCAAACATAATTTAATTACTGAAATTCAGAGCAGGGATCTCAAGCTGTGTTATTTTAGCATTATGTATATTTATTATTATTTTTTATTAATATTTTGAATTAGGTTTTTAAAAAAAAATTTTTAGTTTTCATTTAATTATAAGCAATTTTTATGTTTCTAGAGAGAGAGAGAGAGAGAGAGAGAGAGAGAGAGAGAGAGAGAGAGAGAGAGAGATTTATGCCACCACTGAGCAGCATTAAACAAACTGTGTATGCCACTTTTCAATTATATCATTTGCATATAGATAGATAGATAGATAGATAGATAGATAGATAGAGTGCTTTTTTTATCCCAAGTTCCAATTTATTGACATGGACATTAATAAAGCTATTGAATATTACAGTATTAAAATGTATCCAATCATGACATCCCACATGAAAAAAATATTATAGTAATTTATAGTAAATACTATAGTGTTTTTGAACTATGATATAGTAAAGTGTATTACACTGTATTATTATAGCATTTACAACACTTTGTTAATGAATGCAACAGCATACTGTAGTATAAACTATAGTGAACTGATAAACTGTAATAAATACTGTCCTTTAGTTTTTACTACAGTAAACTGTAGTGTATTGTAGTATAATATACCCTATAGTTGTAGAAAACTTAGTACAGTATTGGGTAAAGTAATTTGTTTATATTACTACCACAGCAACTATAGAATTACCACAACAAATTAATTCAAGTACTTTACTATAGTATGGTTCAAAAACACTAGTATTAACTATAAACTACTATAGTATTTTTTTCATGTGGGATGTACATTATTATCAAAATACACAAGTTATGATGACATGGCATGAGCACATGTATGCATTTTTACCAACGTGCACTTCATACTGTACTGTTGTCTTCATTAACGAGCACAGCAGTGTAGTTACTCTAACTGTAATAATACTTTCTCGTGTTGAGAGGTTAGATTCTTCTCATCGTCTGTGCAAAGAGTCCTTTCACTCCACACCTCTGTCTGCTTCGCAACCACTACCGACACGGAAAACATGTAGTGATTAATAACCGACGAAGCCAACCAAATTAGCAAATATCAAAAAAAAAAGGGGGGTTGGTTTTAAGAGCTGTATCTGCTGTCAACCAATCACGAGCGGAATGCAAACACGTTCATGCACTTTGTCTATTAGAATATAATGAACGTGGGCTATCTTTTAAAGAAACATTATGTAATGACACCTGACAACAGGAATATAACTGTTTATTATTAGGTTTGTGTCCCTACTTTTTGTAATCACTGTTAAATATTTAAGAAAACATTTAAAAATTCAGGCAAAATGAAACTTTTCTCAAGGTTGATAGAGGCCACGATTTTATGCTTCACTTTCCCTCTTCACAGGTCACTCTTCAACTATGCATAAACATTAAGTGGAGTTTGTTCTGTAGTAATTGTAGTTGTGTGTAATAAAAGACTAATCTACAAGTATAAAATAAGTGATATTCCACAGCTGATTAAATCTTAATGGTGACAGCATCTGTGAATATGTACTTGGACAAACTGAATTAATTTTCCATACCCTATAGTAAATTGTCTGGAATGCACTCTGTGGTCTTATTTGCATCCCTTGCGCTATTTATCAATTATTTATATTTCACATGAAACCTTACAAAAAGGTCTATTCTACTACACTTCTTAATTGGGCCGTGTTATCAATATTTCCATTACTTTGCCCTCTGTCATTATGCTTAGGCTATACATTAAAGCCATATTATAAGATTGCTGAATGTGTTGCCTTTTTATCATTTTACCAGTCTCAGCCTAAAGAGGTGTGTTTAGTTTAGTAGCTGCAGTCTAACCCTGCTCTTGCGTAATCATCATGTCCAGTCATGCTTGCTTTGACTGATATGGCAACAAATTAGTGCAATTAGAAAACCATAAGGAACAGTTTCTACTTCAAATCTGTTCAACACCAACTACCTCTAACTGCACTGTTCAGTTTCACTGTAGTCCTCATATTGTACACAAAGAACTGTATATATATATATATATATATATATATATATAGCTGCTTATCCAACTGTATTAATTTGATTGGTATTTGATTGTTTGAGAACTGATGTCTTTTTATTTATGTCTGTCTATAGACTAATTCCTTCTAAGAACAATTCTGCCAACAGACAAACAAATAAATACATTTCCGTTTGGTTTTAAATGTGCCCAAAAATGCTTTTCATAAAATTATAATAATTTTTTCATGCACTATGATTGAACTATAATTATTAAAAGGCTTATCAACAGAGTATTCTGGAATATGATTTGGGCCTTCCAGTTTAGACTACATATAAAGCACAATTAATTAGACCAATTAACAATTTAAATAGCTAAATATTCACAATTAAGAGTTTTTCTTTAAATAATAATAACAACATTTTAAATAACTGTAATGATATCAAAAATTCCAAAAAATAAATTGCAGGTGCGTATGACTTTTTTCATATTTTTATAGTTTACATATGCATATTTCTTTTGAATTATATTTTGGTTATGATTACATTATTCATTTTTTCCTCACAATATCAGTTTCCAAATATCACACATCAGCTTATGTTTCATCAGTGGACGTGTGTAACAGAAATTGTGCTGTACATTTTATGTGCATCTTTAAATCTCTTTTTCGGTCTGTGAATCACATCATAATCCTACTGTAAATATTAGATAATTGTGTGCAATATCTGAAATCAGAGTTTATCCCTGTCATGTAGTGCTCAGTACAGTGCAAAGAGAAACTAAACGGAGTATACAATTACCTTTTCTGCTCAGACTTGACTTTTATGTGAAATGTAGTAAAAGTGAAAGATGTTGCTGGTCATTATGATGATGAGGTAGAAGAATTTTCCTCTTTGTGGGTGTAGAGATAGAGGGGGAGCCTGAACATCCATATATGGGCATGTCATCAACTTTCTCTCCCCATTGGCTACTAGCGTTTTGCAGCTGCTTGTCAACAAAATGGCCTTCCTCAATTGCTTTTCGAGGACCTACTAACTATTTCTGTTTTGGTGAAATAGTATTGAAACTCTGGTTGAACAATAGAGACGATCGTTTTTTTAAAACACAGTATTTACCAACATATTACTGTGTTCATCATAGGCATATATCCTTGACAAAGCCAGATCAATATTGGGATTTTTGCTTCATTTTCGAGTTAGCTTACAAATGCTAACAGTCTACCTGCAAACCCTTATCGACCTCAGCTTTCATCTCTTATTGTTTTATAACCACACAGAGAAATCTGAAGAATTGTTGGCTTAAATTCAACAATATAGCCACTTTTTGTTACAAAAATAAAGCTGTCGGAACGAAACCAGCGGAGATTTGGTCTCACCAGAAGGTAAGCAGAGAAATAATTCTGCTACTGTTTAGCTTGGTTTATTATTTATTGTTGATGATGACATCAAGTGGAAATGTCTGAAAACGTTTAATACAATCAAAAATGTAAACTTTTGATACTAAAGAGTTACTGAACTTGTACTGTGTAATACAGAAATAAGCCAAGTTATTAAAATATAATACGAAAACTGAGTTTTCCACTTCATGAAGACAGCTTAGCTAAGCAAGCTAAACATATGCTAACTACACACTGGCGCAGATATATAACAACATCAATAAAACACATTCACTTTAGTGGAGAATATAGCAGTGTTAGTTATATTGTTACCGATTATTTTGGTTGACATGACTGTTAATCAAAACTGAAGCAGAGAAGTTCACTCGCTTTTTAACTTGGATATTATAAACATAGCTAGCAATTTGCAAAAGCCAGTTAGCTGATCAGCGTTTAACTGCCTCAGTTCACATGATCCCAAACGGTTTGTCTTTATTTGACTCTTTGCTGTTTTGAGTTAAAGTGTTAATTGAAAGTAAAGCAAAGCACTGAAGATGGCAAGCGATTACGTTAAGACAAACCATGGATTAACTTGATGAGTAGGCCTGGTGAACAGGAGGAGAGCTGGAAAAACACGTACAGATGCAATAAATTACAACATAATTCACTTATTTATCATGACCACAGAATTACATATTAAATCAATTACATTATCTTCCTGTTTGGACTGAGCTATTTGCGAGGGTGATCATTAGCAATGGTAATATTTGTTGTGTTTTGTTATTTGCTCTTGGTGAGCGTTTGATTAAGTGGTTTAATACTGATTATTATTAAGTGGTTTAATACTGTAGTCTTCTAGGACTTTATAAAGAGCAATGTGTCGGCATGTTAAAATTTAAACGGATAAAAACGATTTCACATGTATAATTGCTATCAGAAAATGGGGTGCACAAAGTCTGTTCTGAGTGAATCATCTCATGGACTGACTTGTCTAACAAGTCCTTTAACATTTTTGATTGTCCTGAATCTGATTATCTGTTAGCTTACTGGAGTCATCAAATCTCTCTGTCCTTTGTCAAAATAATGAGAGATTTTTTTTTAAAGCGGTTCTCAATAGTATTACTTTCCTGATTTTTTATATATAATTATTTATTTAGTCATTTAGCTGACGCTTTTATCCAAAGTGACTAACAAATGAGGACAACAGAAGCAATCAATTGTAGTATTAAAACAACTGAAACCCGATCCAAAACTAAAAGCTAATGCATACAACAAAATTTCAAAACTTAACATTTAAATGAAAACAAAAATAAAGCTAAAAACAGTTCAAAATATTAAAGAACAAAAGACATAAGAGTATAATAATGATTCTAACATAACACTAAGCCAAACACCAAAAAACAACTACATACAGTGGGTACGGAAAGTATTCAGACCCCCTTCACTTTTTTCAATTTTGTTATGTTTGATTCAATTTTGTTTTTGTTTGTTTAAATTCTTTTTTTTTCTCATTACTCTACACTCTGTCCTTTATAATGACAAAGTGAAAACAGAATTTTAGAAATGTTTGTAAATTTATTAAAAAGAAAAAACTGAAATATCACATTTACATAAGTATTCAGACCCTTTACTCAGTACTTAGTTGAAACACCTTTGGCAGCAATTACAGCCTCGAGTTTTTTTGGGTATGACGCAACAAGCTTTGCACAACTGGATTGGGGGAATTTCTGCCATTCTTCTTTGCAAATCCTCTCAAGCTCGGTCAGGTTGGATGGGAACCGTCTGTTGACAGCCTTTTTCAGGTCTCTCCAGAGATGTTCGATAGGGTTCAAGTCAGGGCTCTGGCTGGGTCACTCTAGGACATTCACAGAGTTGTCCCTAAGCCACTCCTGTGTTGCCTTGGCTGTGTGCTTAGGGTCATTGTCATGTTAGAAGGTGAACCTTCGGCCCAGTCTGAGGTTTTGAATGCCCTGGACTGGGTTTTCATTAAGGCTATCTCAATATTTTGGTGCATTGAGCTTTTCTTCTACTCTGATGAGTTCCTCAGTCCCTGCCGCTGAAAAACAGCCCAACAACATGAGGCTGCTACCACCACACTTTACTTTTGGGATGGTACTCTGCAGGTGATGAGAAGAGCCGGTTTCCTTCAAACATGATGCTTAGAATTGAGGTTCATCAGACCAGGTAATCTTGTTTCTCAGAGTCTGAGGGTCCTTTAGGTGCTTTATTGCAAATTCCAAGTGTGTTTTCATGTGTCTTCACTGAGGAGAGGATTGAGTTTGGCCACACTCCCATAAAGCCCAGATCGGTGGAGTGTTGCAGTGATGTTTGTCCTTCTGTAGGTTTCTCCCATCTGCATATATGATCATGGAGCTCAACTAGAGTGACCACCAGGTTCTTGGTCACCAGTCTAGACAAGCCCCTTCTCCATCAATTGCTCAGTTTGGCTGGGGACCAGCTCTTGGAAGAGTCCTGGTTGTGCCAAACTTCTTCCATTTGAGAATTATGGAAGCCACTGTGCTCTTGGGAACCTTCAGTGCAGCAGAATTTTTTTTGTAGCCTTCCTCAGATCTGAGCCTCAATACAATCCTGTGTCTGAGCTCTGCAGGCAGTTCCTTTGACCTCGTGGCTTGGTTTTCGCTCTGATATGCATTATCAGCTGTGAGGCCTTTTACAGAGAGGTGTGTGCCTTTCCAAATCATGTCCAATCAATTTAATTTACCACAGGCGGACTCAAATCAAGGTGTAGAAACATCTCTGCAATGATCAAGAGACATGGGAGGCACCCGAGCGAAATTTCAAGTGTTGTTGCAAAGGGTCTGAATACTTATGTAAATGTGATATTTCAGTTTTTTCTTTTTAATAAATTTACAGACATTTCTAAAATTCTGTTTTCACTTCATCATTATGAGGTACAGAGTGTAGATTAATGAGAAAAAAAAATGAATTTAAACAATTGTAGTATCAGGCTGCAACATAACAAAATTGAAAAAAGTGAAGGGGGTCTGAATACTTTCTGTACCCACTGTATGTGCATGTACAACCACACACACACACACACACACACACACACACACACACACACACACACACACACACACATTTATAAATTCAATATATATCAAAGTACTAAAATAACTCAAATTAAATAAAACTTAATAAAAAAAAAACCCTATAGACATAATAAAAAAAAACTAATAAAATGGCAAACATTATTCCAACTTTAAATAAAACTAAAATGGATAAATACAAATCAAACTACATTCGTTTATCAGTAATCCTAAAAAAAAATAACACTGAGCTAAACACACATGCAAGTAGTAGGAAAAAGGAGAAATAAAAAGCGATACTTATATCCTTTGCCGGTGTCCCTGCTCGGTAGAGTCGATGGTCTTTATCCTCTTCAGCCTTCACACGACGGTTGCCATGGTAAACTAAGTTTGTTTTTATACCCGTCTAACAAAATACTAATTGAATTCAGCTGAACACACTTTTCTTTTATCACAACAAATGGCCAAGCAGGCGCACGAGTCAACACTGACAAGGTACGCGATACTGTATGAGACCAAACGCGATTTCAGCACGTCTCCACACAGTAAATATATATATATATATATATATATATATATATATATATATATATATATACACACTGTATATATATATAATTTTTTTCTATCAACTTTCATAGTAGGCATGTAGTGTCATCTTTCAGATGCAATATAAAATGTTTTTAAAATGCATTGCAGGCTAAAAATAGCAGCCCAAAAGCATTTTAAAAGGCTATACCCATTAGTGTTGTGATTGGTTTTGAAAGGTTTTTCAAAGCATTGAATACAGTATGATTGTAAACAATGCTTTTCATATTCCAGTTAGTTTGCTGTGTCACAATTATCATGTTTTTTTATTTAAAACACATTGTGTCTCAAAGTAATGTTTGATATAAGGAGTCCTCCTCTGCCTATAATTGCATTGTCTCTGTTGGCAAAGATTTGGATGTTGCACTTCGAGAGAATTTATAAACTGTTGTGCTGATTAATTGCCACAGAAATAGTGGGTTTTGTTACAGAAAAGACTAACTTAAACTGATTGTATAATTGTGTACCACGTGTGTTGGCATGCAATGGAATCTGTGAGATCTCATTTAATAAATGTTTTTGTGTTATTTAACATAACCACACAAAAGGTTTTAGACTAACTCAATATTAAAGGCAAGATTCCTGAATTTAACTTTTTTTTTTTTAATGATTGGAATTTTAATTATTAAAGGATGGCTTCTTGTAGAGATTACACAAGCACCTTTAGTAGCATGCTCATGTCTGTTCCTGTTAGCTGGGGTGATTAGTCAGTTTAATTGTCTAATAAAATCCATTGACATTTGTATCAGTTATTAAATTAATAGAATTGATTGTAGTCTGTCAGCCCAGTCTTCTTTGTCTTCCTGGTCTTGTACCAAAGGACAGTAGATGGCAGTAATGCTTTCCAACATGATTTTTAAAATTCATGAAAATAACTTAATATATATTCAGACATAGCATGAAATCCATGCCAGTATTTCAGAGAGAGAGAGCAAGCAATTATGTGTAATGCTTTATGGACAGTGACAGAAAAAGAGCACATTCTTGGTTTGAGGAGCAATTGTGAAGGCATTCTATTAAAACTATGGCAACAACACTCAAAATACAAAGCTGATTCCCCTCCCCTCTAATTTTTTTTTTTTTGTGTGTTTGACATGTTTAGCCTACGCTCTAGAGTGAGAGAGATTTAGTGATTTTTAAAGCTTTTGAATTCACTGAATAAAATCTCAATCAACGGGCTGGTTGTAAAAAGCTGTAACAGAAACATTGTGCAGATGGCAAAAAGGCAATCTGTACATCCTTGGACCCTTGATTTTCAATGTAATGGCTTAGATAAGATATCTCAAAGAACAGATTAAGCTGCTCAATACAATAGGTATCGTTTTTAGAGAACAGTGGGTGTGTTCACGTTCATTTCAGATGATTCATCACTCATGTGACTTCAGTAGAGAAGACTTACTAGTAATGCTCATTTACTGCTGTGATACTGATTGAGACATTTTAACATTGAGTTACATGAATGCAGTGAAGCCAAGTCTTGCCTCTTTTTGTTTTAGTCCTCAGATGGAGTAATCTGTCCAACTGGAGCCTGCAGACCTGAAAAGTGAGAATGAGTGGTGAATTGCAGAGTAGCTGCCCAGCATAGAGGCAGGTATGCTCCTCATGGGCTCACAATGAACCGTGACACCTTTTCCCACATCCGGCTGTGGTGCCCACGCCCCTTTGGCACCTACTCCCAGAATAAGCCATACAGCAATGGTACAATCTGCAATGGAACAACTACTACCCACTGCAAGGCTGATGATTCGGGACTTACAACCATAGAGACCCATGGAGTCAGTGAGGAGCAGGATGAGGATGTTGGCACTGAAAACACTCCACCAGATGCTTCATCTACCCTTCTGGCTCCACCACTACCTGCTTCACCATCTCCGAATTCACAGATGGAGGATGGTAGGGTACTGCTTGATACCTGGTATGTCATCAAACCAGGCAACACCAAGGAGAAAATTGCCTTCTTTGTAGCTCACCAGTGTAATGGTGCTGGAATTCCTAGGCCTAGTGCCATGAAAGTCAAGGGAAACTGGGCTACTGATTGTACCAAGGCCAAGCGCCGTCGTCGCTGCTCCTCTTATGACCCTCCCACTAGAGCTCAAAATGTTGTCGTTGATGTACCCACAGAATCCAACTCAACGGAGGATGGAGTTGGAGTGAGTGAGACGGATTTGCTCTCTGTGGCCGAAATGGTGGCTCTTGTAGAACAGCGTACAGCCTTGGCCCTTCAAGGGATGGTAGCGCAAGGACAAACTAGTCCTTATACAGTCCATCAGAAACCTGTTGTAATCCTCTCAGAACCCCCTTCATCTTCACCAGCTTCTCAAAGTGACTTTGATCTGCTGCAGCAGCAGCAGGAATCCCGACGGGTTGCTCAGGCTGTCGCACAGTTTGAATCTCGGCAGCAGAATCTCGACAGTACAACCTTGCGCCCTGAGCTGAATGGAGGAGACCGCATTCACACTGGAGATTCTGTGGGTGGTGCTCCAAGTCATGGACGAGGGGAAGTACGCATTGCTTTCCGGGTGTCAAGTCTGGACCCTCGCACCCAGTCTGAGCCTGTTGGCCGGCCCAAATGCATGTTTATGAGTTGTGGAGTTGGAGGGGGGCAAGCAGGAACCAGGAGCAAAGAAAAGATCACTTGCGACCTCTACCAGTTGGTCAGTCCCTCATCTCGAGATCCAGGTGCCCTCCTGGCTGGCTCTCCAAAGGCTGATACCCTCGGAGAAGGCATCACTGACAGGCTTTCCTCCACAACGCCAGATCCTAACCAAGACCCTGCCTCAGGAGAGAAGGCAGCAGTTGCTCGAGAGCGGGTGACTGGCTTCCACGTTGAGGTTGTGGTCACGGGTGCAGTAGACCAATGTGTCTTCTATGGGAAGGACAGCACAGAGAATGTTCAAGAAGAGACTGTTTGTTTTGCTATGCCCAATGGAGCTAATTCAACGGATGCCTCAGAGGACCCGCCTCCTGGCCAGCTGTTCTTTCTGCAGTCACCAGCTACTGAAGATGAGAGTTGCTCAGCGGTAAACAGTGGGATGCGGTCTTTAGACTGTGCAAACAACAATGGGCCAGTGGGGGCTACCGTAGAGAGGCCAGATTCCCCGCTGGCAACTGTGGATGATTGTTCTGATCCTCCGTTGTGCCGCCTCTACCGTCACGTCTCCCATGACTTCCTTGAGATTCGCTTTCAGATCCAGCGGCTTCTGGAACCACGCCAATACATGCTCTCGCTTCCGGACCACATCATGGTCAACATCTTCAGCTACCTGCCCACCCGATCGCTAGCAGCCCTCAAATGCACCTGCCATGACTTCAAGACCCTGATCGAGACCTACGGCGTGCGTGCTACAGACTCTCGCTGGAACCAGGACCCGCTGTACCGTGACGACCCCTGCAAGCAGTGCAAGCGGCAGTATGAGCGGGGAGATGTGTCGCTCTGCCGCTGGCACCCTAAACCTTACCACCACGACTTGCCTTATGGACGCTCCTACTGGATGTGTTGTCGGCGCACCGATAAGGACACACCTGGCTGTCGAGTTGGGCTACACGATAACAACTGGGTACAGCCTTGCGAGCTGGTGCAGGCCCGCGCCAAAAGAGACGATGGGAGGTAAAGGAGATTGTCAGGGGATTGTCATTTCTCTCCCTGTTTTTGCTCTACTGAAACCTCATGCCACTGTACTATTTATGGTTGAGCTCGCCTCTTCTATCATAGCTTATTAACCTTGCTATCATTGTCAGTATCATTTCTTATCAGTGCACCATAGTTAATTCTCGGTCCCTTCATGTGCAGACCAAGGTTCTGAAATTTGAAAGCCAATGCTGGTTAAAAACGGTAGTCTGCTGCATGGGACTAGTCTTTACATGTACTTCTGAATTGGTTAGAAATTCTTATGGCAATCTTGGAAGACGAGCTCTGATTCTGACCCCAACCTTGCAAAAAAAAAAAAAAAACACTGCAGGCTAGACACAGGACTTGTGAGTATAACTTCAGGGTTTGTCGTCAAGTTTAATTTGCTGTCCCTTTGGTCAAAAGCGCGCAAAATGATGTCACTTTACAAATCCCTGATGTCACTTTGTAATCAGCAGTTTGACTGCTTGTTGGATTTTTCTGTTTTGTGTGTGTGAATGTGAGTGAATATTTTTTTGTTGTTGGATTTTTTTTTTTTTTTTTTCCTCTTCTTCAAATTGATTTACGAAATCAGTCTTTATTTCTTGACCAAACCTTTCCTTTTACCTATCTCTTTGCCTGCCAGGCTGTCTGTGTGCTTGTTGGCAAAGGCAGCTTTTGCCAAAACAGTAATTAGCTTCATGTGGCTGAAAGAAAAACAACAAAGAACAGGACAACTCAAAACCTGATTCTAGCCTTAACCCTGTTCGTTCTGCTCATTCCACCAGTCTGTGAAATCTTACAAACAGAAACACTGATGCTGATCCCTCTGGTTTGGGAGACCGTTATAGGTTTCACCGTCAATCTGCTTTTGGGAATCTTTGCCTCTAAAGTGAATAAAAGTTATTTAAAACTGGAGTCTGTGCTATTCCTGTTCATGTGTATTATTATTTCAACAGTCAAATATTTGTTCTAATTCAATTTATTTACATAAGTTATCTATTTTATTTATTTATTTATTTATTTTGCATTGTTCATGGCATTAGTTGGTGTGTATAAGGTATAAATAAAAGGTGCACTGTGGAACTCTGTCCTCTATCACCATCTGTGGTTGAAATATAAAATTGCAAGTTAATTGTGGAGTTCTGTTCATTTTTACTTAAAATCTTCCATAGTGGACCTTTTATATGTATACAGGAATTTATTTAAAAAACAACAACAACATTATAATAATTTGAAAAAAAAAAAAAAATCAGAGCTTTTTACAGAAGCTCTTATTTCAGTGACACTTAAATTATTTAACCCCAAAAATGAAAATTTACTCACCCTCGGGCCATCCAACATGTGTTTGTTTCTTTGTCAGAAAAGATTGAAAGACATTTAACATTACATCACTTGGCTCTCCAATGGATACTGTCAGAATCAGAGTCCAAACATCTGATAAAAACATCACAATCTACAAGATTACAGTCTATCAATTAACATCTTGTGAAGTAAAAGCTGCATGTTTATAAGAAATCCATCAAGATTTGTTTCTTACAGACACATAGAGCTTTTCATTAAATAGATTTGTGTGGATTATTTGTGTACCATTGTGATGTTTTTATCAGCTGTTTGGACTTTCATTCTTACGGCACCCGTTCACTGCAAGCGAATCCATTGATAGCAACTGATGTAATGCTAAATTTCTCCAAATCTATTTCAATGAATTGGAAGGCCTGAGTGTGAGTAAATGTTTACCAAATATTCATTTTTGGGTAAACAATTCCATTAAACATGAGGTATCTTGTCTGTTGGACAGTGTCAACAACATCTTACAAGTGAAATGAAACTTCTAAAATGATTTAATTGCCTTTTCATTAATCCATTTAAATATTTTTTTTCACACATGGTATCAGGTAGTCATTGATTAACAGATTCTGTAGACTTATGTGAAGAATTCAAAGGATTTAAATCAGTGTTTCCCAACCCTGATCCTGTAGTATTCCCAAGAGTACACACTTTGGATGTCTCTCTTATCTGACGCACTCATTTCAGAAGTTTACAGACTGATGAGTCGAAACGGACGTGTTTGATTAGGGAATATCTTGATCTCAAGACCAGGGTTGGGAAACACTGATTTATGTACTATGATCATTGTTTTGCCCTCATGCATAGTAACCCCAAAAATAAACAGCCACAGACATCATTATTAGAGCGTTAGCATTGACCAAATTCTTCCACAGTGGCTCTTCACTTATGTCAGGTAATTGTTTTGATGCTGCAGTCACTTCCTCATCTGTGGGCTCTGGAGCCTGAGTCTCGCTTATGCCGCAAAACCAGCCAATAATCTTCATCATTATGGATCGTTCACCACGTTCAACTATGTCAAAGAGCAAAGAATTAAAATATATCTCATTACTCAAAGAATTTAGTTTGACCTACACCAGGGATGTTCAATCCTGCTTCTGGAGGGCCAAAGATTCTGCAAAGTTTACCTCCAACCTGCCCAACACAGTTGCCTTTGTAGTTTGTAGTAATCCTTAAGACCTTGATTAGATGATTCAGGTGTTTAATTAGGATTGGAGCGAAAATAGTGGCCCTCCAGGAGCAGGATTGGACACCCCTGACCTACACGTACATAGAAATATAAATTTTATCTACAAAAGCAATTCTAAAATAAAGCATCTTACTTTGATCCTCCTCAGTTACGACCTTTTGCTTTTCATCTGCCTCTCTTCGAGCTTTCCTTCCTCGTTCCTCCTCTTCCCAGTCTAGATCGACCCTTTCTTCTTTCGAATGGCGTAAAGTAAAGACAAGTCGATGGAGCTTGGAAAAGAGAAATGTTAGAAATACAGAGAAATATCCTTAAGTGGCTTCAGTAGTGGCTAAAACAACTTACATGTTTGTCCTCTATGGGTGGAGTGTTGTAGCTTACGAAAAGCACCAGGATACCAGTGCAGAAGAAGAGCAGCACTGCAAAGTAAAGGTAATGAACTCCACATATAACTTTTGGGCATTTGGAGGGAAAGAGGCAGCTTCCTGAGCCATACGTGAACTCAGGTACCATACGACACAGACCCATAACCAGTCCTCCCATCAGGCCCCAGAAGGCCCCCTATGGAGCGAAAAGTGAAGATGCAAGCTTTTAGTAAATTTGTGTTCTGATGTGGCATTAAACAAAGACTACATATGTTTGAGAAGAGAGTTCCTTACTGACTCATTGACCCTCTTCACAAAAATGGCAAGGAAGAAAACTGCTGCTATAGGTGGAGCTAAGTAACTAGTCACAGATTGAATATAATCAAACAGCTGACCACTCTGGGCTGCCTGGACAACTGGGATCCAACAAATGCTAATGGCGACAATGCAGAGTATCCACACCCTGTCACAAAAGGTAATAAATGTGTTCAAATATAAATGCAAATATTATGGACATTAAGAATGACTACAATGTATAATTATTTAAATAATTGATTATAATAAATAATATTTTGGCTCTCCTTTTTAGTAGTTTCCATGTTTGTTGGAATTTAGGAATAGGTTTGAGAATGATGAAGAACTGGTTCTTATTTTTGTAGGTTTCAAGGGGCCAGTTGTTTAAAAAGCTTAATCTGGATCAGAACTATCTGGATTTGGAAATCCCACATTTTGCTATCCAGGATCAGGTAATCCATTTTACTTTTCTGCTGGTTTTTCAACCCGGTCCTACTAAAGGTTTGGAACAACACAAACTGATGATTTGATCCAGATCAAAACCAAGATTGGATTTTGAGATCTAATCTAATTTCAGAATCTTTTTCTTTTTCTTTTGAACAATGCTTTTTTTAAGATTTGATCCAATCTGACAGGTTATGAGTGGTAACAAACCCAATCTCGTGTAAAAACTGTTAAATTTATTTGGATTTGTATGATTTGATTTATATGAAACCATATCTAGAAAAAAGGAGGGACAAAGATCCACCCCTAAACCCAAACATTCATGGGGTTGTAAACAGGTTTCGCTCATTTAAATTTGCCACCTATTCACCAAAATGGAAACGGGTTACGAACTGCCATGAGAGTATTGTGGAGATAGGAAAGTAATTCTAATTATTTTCTGAACAATGTTTCTTCACAATTCCTCAAAAGACAATACATTAATTGTATTGTTAAGGAACAGGAATTAGAACAAGAATTGATAAATTCAGGAATATTTTCATGCCATTTGTACTAGAAGATCAACAGTATCCATCAACACTATTACACAGGCAGGCCTTAGCTGTGAAAATACCATTAATAAGAAATATTAAAGATATATAAATTGAATGGTTGCAAACCTTCCTACAATCATGAGCTCATTATCTCTAGCTTGAGGCCGAATACGAGTCCAAATGTCCATGGTGAACAAAGTGCTACTGCTGTTGAAGATTGAGGCTAGTGAGCTCATGAGAGCTGCCAACATGACTGCCAGCATTAAACCTCTGAGACCTGTTTAGGGATTGATTAGAGGAGAAAGACAATTAAGTGCAAACAG
The DNA here is from genome assembly GCA_039654775.1 of Spinibarbus caldwelli. Classification (NCBI taxonomy): domain Eukaryota; kingdom Metazoa; phylum Chordata; class Actinopteri; order Cypriniformes; family Cyprinidae; genus Spinibarbus; species Spinibarbus caldwelli. Next base: position 19,361,164 of record CM077253.1, on the reverse strand, counting down.
AACAGCTTGTTAATTCAGTTAAACTCATACATTAAATCTGTATAGGGCATAATAATAATTAGAAGAAAAAAAAAAAAACACTGGAAAAATAAATTCTGTTGATTACCTGTTGGCATTACAGAAACCACTAGTTTGGGGTAGGCAATGTTGGAGCAGCCAACTTCTGTGCCGCACACCTTCTTACAGACGGTTGGCTCTACACAACCTACTTCATCTGAAAATATATATATTTATTAATTATTTTTTTATATTGGTATTCCATGATCAAGGTTGTAATTATAAAGATGTGGTATTAAATATGTTCATATTAAAATGCATACCAGGGTAAAGCACTCTGCTGATCATGCCTGGAAACACCATGAGAAACATGGGGAGCAGTTTGAGGTACCCACACAATATACATCCGGCCTTTACATGCGTCAGACTGCGGGCAGCCAAACAGCGTTGCACAATTACCTGCAAAATGCATAATATAATGTAATGTAATGTGAACAATTATGTAAAATGATGATAGTTATATATTTATAATTCTTTATCTTGTCCTTACCTGATCAGTACACCAGTACCAGCTACCAATAATTGCAATGCCAAATAACACGCCGGGCCATGGCAGATCCCCAGTCGTGGGATCTCTAAGTAAATGAAAGGCATCCTTGCGTGGAGTGTAACATTGTGCAGAGATGTTAAGGCTCCTCTGAGATGGCAAAGATAAACTATATTTATCCAGCAAAGCACTGTATCCTCCAACTTCAAAGAAGGCTATGGGGACAACACAAAAATCAGTTTATAATACACTAGTTCAGCAGTACTAAGATATTCTGTTCACATAAGTACTTATTTTTACATTTAATTTTGTTGTCAACTTTTGCAAATTTATTAGGTGCAGTATGACTTTGATATAATAAATAAATACATCTGAGCACAATATCTCTAGGTGTGGTCTTTTCCTAGTGTATAAGTGTGGAATAAATACTTAGGCAAACAATATATTTTACTTTTAAAAAGATTTTACTACTACACTCTAAGAAAACAAAATCTGTATGAAAATGGAAAAAAAGATGCTGATAATTTTCTGCCAGGCCATTATCCATTAAATTTGTGGACATTTCCTTAACCCTAAAATGCAACACAATTCAGTTTGTAAAATGTGTGTAAAACACCTGTGAAAAATCAATATGAAAAATCATTCCATATTAACATTGGGTTCTATTTTACCTGACTTTTCTTAGAGTGTATACTACTAGTTTAAACTTTTTTTTTTTTTTTTTTTTTAATTTCAGATGGTTAGTGCTTAAACTTAATTGATGTTTTAACTTAAAAAAAAAAAAAAATTAAGAAAGCACATTCTGTCTTTCCTCAGGAATATGTCATTACATTGTATGTAAACTATCATCAAACTTCTGGTACTTACAGAATCCCATAAGGACGAAAGCTCCAGCAATGATAACAAAGGTTTGGACAGTATCTGTATACATGAGTGCAGCCAGTCCTCCTACAGAGACATTGCATGTCAAATATTAACACATTTTGTGGACCCAAGGCGATCAACAACTATTTAATATATACAGGTGCATCTCAATAAATTAGAATTTTGTGGAAAAGTTCATTTATTTCAGTAATTCAACTCAAATTGTGAAACTCGTGTATTAAATAAATTCAATGCACACAGACTGAAGTAGTTTGTCTTTAATTCTTTTAATTGTGATGATTTTGGTTCACATTTAACAAAAACCCACCAATTCACTATCTCAACAAATTAGAATACTTCATAAGACCAATAAAAAAACAAAAAAAAACATTTTTAGTGAATTGTTGGCCTTCTGGAAAGTATGTTCATTTACTGTATATGTACTCAATACTTGGTAGGGGCTCCTTTTGCTTTAATTACTGCCTCAATTCAGCGTGGCATGGAGGTGATCAGTTTGCGGCACTGCTGAGGTGGTATGGAAGCCCAGGTTTCTTTGACAGTGGCCTTCAGCTCATCTGCATTTTTTGGTCTCTTGTTTCTCATTTTCCTCTTGACAATACCCCATAGATTCTCTGTGGGGTTCAGGTCTGGTGAGTTTGCTGGCCAGTCAAGCACACCAACACCATGGTCATTTAACCAACTTTTGGTGCTTTTGGCAGTGTGGGCAGGTGCCAAATCCTGCTGGAAAATGAAATCAGCATCTTTAAAAAGCTGGTCAGCAGAAGGAAGCATGAAGTGCTCCAAAATTTCTTGGTAAACGGGTGCAGGGACTTTGGTTTTCAAAAAACACAATGGACCAACACCAGCAGATGACACTGCACCCCAAATCATCACAGACTGTGGAAACTTAACACTGGACTTCAAGCAACTTGGGCTATGAGCTTCTCCACCCTTCCTCCAGACTCTAGGACCTTGGTTTCCAAATGAAATACAAAACTTGCTCTCATCTGAAAAGAGGACTTTGGACCACTGGGCAACAGTCCAGTTCTTCTTCTCCTTAACCCAGGTAAGACGCCTCTGACGTTGTCTGTGGTTTAGGAGTGGCTTAAAAAGAGGAATACGACAACTGTAGCCAAATTCCTTGACACGTCTGTGTGTGGTGGCTCTTGATGCCTTGACTCCAGCCTCAGTCCATTCCTTGTGAAGTTCACCCAAATTCTTGAATCGATTTTGCTTGACAATCCTCATAAGGCTGCGGTTCTCTCGGTTGGTTGTGCATCTTTTTCTTCCACACTTTTTCCTTCCACTCAACTTTCTGTTAACATGCTTGGATACAGCACTCTGTGAACAGCCAGCTTCTTTGGCAATGAATGTTTATGGCTTACCCTCCTTGTGAAGGGTGTCAATGATTGTCTTCTGGACAACTGTCAGATCAGCAGTCTTCCCCATGATTGTGTAGCCTAGTGAACCAAACTGAGAGACCATTTTGAAGGCTCAGGAAACCTTTGCAGGTGTTTTGAGTTGATTAGCTGATTGGCATGTCACCATATTCTGATTTGTTGAGATAGTGAATTGGTGGGTTTTTGTTAAATGTGAGCCAAAATCATCACAATTAAAAGAACCAAAGACTTAAACTACTTCAGTCTATGTGCATTGAATTTATTTAATACACGAGTTTCACAATTTGAGTTGAATTACTGAAATAAATGAACTTTTCCACGACATTCTAATTTATTGAGATGCACCTGTATTGTCTGTCCAAAACTGATAGTTTTCTAGAGATTCTATGTATTTCTGTAGCTCGATAACTATGGCATGGTCATGGATTTGATTCTCAGGAAGTGCATGATCTGAGAAAATGTATATCTTCAATGTTTAAATCTTCAAAATTTCTTTGGATAAAAGTGTCTGCCAAAGGTGGAAATAATGTAAAGGGGAATGTAATGGATCAGTAACAGATTTTACCTGTGACAGTATAGAGTGCCGTTATGGAGAGTAGGGCAATCACTGCAACATAGATATTCCAGCCAAGAGCCTGCTGTATAAAAACTGCTCCTGAGAACATGTCAACCTGCATTCAGCGAGAGCGTCATAGAGAGAGTTAATTGGTGTTTTTTTGAGTTTAACAAAGTGCACATTATGATTCTTCATGTTATCTGGACATGTACTTACGGAAATCTTTGTGAAGATGTAAAGGAAAAGTGAAATGACAGAGAGATACAAGCTAATTCTAGTCCCTCCAAATCTTTTCTTGAGGTACTGCGGCATTGTAATCACCTTTTGTAAAAAATAGAGGGTATACAATTTTCTTTCACTCTTATTATTTAAATTAACATTTTTCATCTAAAATACCACTGTAAAAAGTGAAAAATGAACATACCCCTGCAGTTAAATAAACAGGGACGAACACCCAGCCCAACAACAAAACAATAAATAATGCCTGTGAAACAGTAGTTTGAAATTAGAATCATAATCTGATATGAATTTTACCAATGACAAAGCACAATATTTTTCTATATTTGAATATGTAGCTTACATTCCATTCGAAACCCCCAACAGCTATTCCACTTGCAGCTGCTGTTCCTGCAAGACCAACAAAATGACCACTGCCAATGTTGCTCGCAAAAAGAGAAGTTCCCACCTATGTGTGTGATGTGAGAGAAATACATACATAGAAAAAGGAGAAAGCTTTAAAATAAGCATTGAAATCTTTCGATATTGTCATACCTTATATTTTCAGGTTGTAGATATTGTCAAAGAGTGTAACTTAACATTTAAAAACTACAAATCTGATTTTTTTTTAATTAAACTTTTAATTATTAAAATTATAGTTCATACTCACAGGCCACCACACCATGGTCCGACCTGCAAGAAAATAGCCACCTACTGTGCCACGATTAGTCCTAAATGTAGACTAAGATAAAAAAGAAAATATTAATTTTTACAATATTCTACATAAAATAAAAAATGTAGTTCAGACATATCAATTAGCAGCTAACACACAAGAACAAGTTTTTTACTAACCCAAATTCCTACTGCAATAACCACTAAAAAGTACCCAACGATCACACTGATGTCAGCTGGATTGTTGATGGTTACATGTTTCGCTGTAGTGTTTTCCATTTTTGAAGACAGACAGACACAATGCTGATATCGTTTATGAGATAATAGGACATGAAACATCCAACAGATGAAGCACTTGAGGAGAAAAACTTTTCTTCATACAGGATTTGAGGGTAAAATCCATGATCTTTGCCCACAGGGCAAAAAAGCTGATGAAGGAATATTATTAACAATAATTAACTTATTACTAGCCACTTAGAGAAGACTTTAAGCATTACATGCTAAACTTAAACCTTCATTAATGCTGTGGTAGTTTTAGTAGAAAACAAAACAATGTAGCACTTAATCTTTATATAATTAATTATATAATTTTGTATGATTTTTAAAAAGCGTATGAAAAAGCATTAACATTTTTTTCAAAGCAGAGAAAGAAACCCTTGAGCAGACTATTCAAAATGTTAACATGAAAAAAAAAATGCAATTATTTCTTAATTTTCATTGATAACATTATTTAATCATGCTTGTTATTCCATTATATTATAAAACTTTGACTTAAATTTTTAATTTAGGCCTTATTACAGTATAATACAAGCATAATAATTAGAGTAACAGGCTAAATTATGTGATAAAACATTATTTTTCATAGTCTTTCTTTTTGCTAAAATAAGCAGAATAACATTTTCTTCCATTTTCGTAAATTAGCATCTTCATATTTCTCACAAATGTATAACACCTAAAATAATGTTCCCAACAGTACAGTTCTAACCTTATTTGGAAATCACTAAAAAGAGTAGGGCTCAACTTTTTTATGGTTGATCAGCTTGTGAATGCATCAGTTGTCTTACTAAGGTCTGGTTAATAATCCTGCACTTTGGTGTGTGACATGATCATTACCTCACTGCTTTTCAAATGCAACAACAACTCACTTACATTTTTAGGACAAGCAACAAAGAAACTTCTGTTCAATTTATTTAATGCAAACCAGAGCACAGACTTTCCATTCAAACAATGTTCAATATTTGACAATTCTAGGTCTTTAAAAACAAACAGACCTGTTTGACATCAGATGAAAATACAGAGTCTCTTTGTCTCTGCAAAAATGTTACTGTAAGACAAAGTTACAATAACTTAGAAAGTGAAAGAAAATGAAATCAATCATACAAAAAAGCAGTCATTTGGTTTCTATTGCGAGTCTATGCTTTAAAACATTTTAGATGAGATGACCAGCTAAACCCAAAAAGGTGCCATTAAAGCACTGCATGTACTGATCCACTTCATTGAAGGCAAGCTGAACAGTGCGTTACAACGATGTGCAGAAAATTAATCACTATGTCATCATTAACTCAATCCTTCAGATGTCCAACTTCAAGTGAACACCACAAAAATCACACAAGATACTTAAGGACTATAACATGGATTGTGTTAATGTTAAGACTCATGTCTTAGACAGACATTTCAGTCAAAGAGAAAGTGTGTTTCTTGATTTCATTTAATATTTAAAAAAAAAAGAAAAAAGTTTGCACTTGAATCTGGCATCAAATTAGCATGAATTCAGGACAGTTATAGTAAATTCATTTGTGTCATTTAAAATACAGTAGGGTTTGCAACACATTAAATCTGAATAGCCACATAATTTGCATTAGGCAAAATAATATAACAGAAAAGCAATTTGCACCATATGTTTAAGAGAAAAAAAAATAGAAATGGAAATTGTAGTCAATGGGGAAGCCACTCCTTAAATGTAATAAAATTATTTGTGGTTTAGAGTGCACAGATATAACACTCTTACAGACTTCATGTATGCTAGCGATCATCTGCCAGATAAAATTTCAGACTGGCCAGAGCAACACGTTTTTTTCTTCTCTAAGCAATTTATTTATTCACATGATATCTTTTGAATGCATGTCTAACAATTTCATCTGTAAATGTATTTCCATCATAGTTCATGTGCATGTTTTCTAACCAAATAATAATACAAAAAATCATCCACCTCAAACGAAGTGTATACATTTATTATTAAGCAAATTATGCAAATTTTATTCACATGATGGTTTTTCCATCCAGCATTTTAAAACAAATTTTGGGATACAACATAAAAATACTGGTTGATGGAAACCCTGGATGAATCTCATGCTGTTTAACATCAGTGTAATTTGAAACCACTGTCATCAAAAAAAAAAATAAAATGATAAAAGATTTGAAGCTTCTTACACTGATCATAAGAAATCCCATATTAAGTTATGATTTACAGTAGTAACAACTGCTGTTATGGTAGCAATCTAGATGTTCTAATGTGTGTAAAACTATAAGAAATAACTTTAAGGAAAAAGGTTCAAATAAACAAAAATGACTTTTTACTCACTGAGTCAAGCAGGTGTATAACTTGTTTTTTTGCTGTGATTCAAACATTTTATTATTCTCCAAGATGACGCCATTTCTAAGATCAAATTTGGGCATCTGTGAAGAATTATCATGATTAACAGCAAAACATTCTGAAATCATATCCAAATGTTATGTATATTTTCTCTCAATACTTAGTAAACAAAAACTTGCGTTCAGCTTGCAGAAATGAAATAATGAATTTCAAAACATCTAGACATCAACCAACAGTAAAGATGTAAAAGTAGGTGCATAAATGTTTCCAAAATGCCCATGTGTCTCATTGAAAAAAAAAAAAAATCACACTTCCTGACTTGCTCTGTCGATCCGCATGACTCTGCACGACCGGGTCGGTCGTTTCTCCTTCCCCCGTCTCTGTTGAGCAGCCCGAAGACGTGCTAAAATGTGTTTTTTGGGGAACTTAAGGGTGGTACATCCAAACTGGCTAACTCCTCCTGTATCACCGGGTAATTTCTCCCGTCTTTGGACCCAGCTTCGCCAGCCAGGTTTCCAGCAGTAGACGCTGTCATAAAATCTCGATCCATTCTCGCCTCCCAATACATATATCCTGCGTTTCCATCTAGCCACACCTCCGGCAGCAATTCGCCTTGGCAGGCCTGGAAAAACCACCGGACTAGGTGCGCGGTCACTACCGCCACCCCCTCGCTCTACTCCAACCGCCACCTCCCGCTCTATACCTGATCCTCGTCCTTCTCGGAAGAACAACACGCGTCCTGTGGCATCTAGTGGTTCAGCCTGGGTGTAGTTGCCATCGAGGAACTTGGCGGCATCGCGCAAGTAACCACCGATGGCACAAACGCCGCCACGTACTGCTACGCCTCCAGCCAGGCAGGTGGCGCCAGAGTCTAGGGCGACACGGCTCCAGGTATTTGTAACCATGTGGTATATAAGCACGCCAGCATGCACCACAGCCCTGCTTTGCTCCAGTGTAGTACCACCAAGCAAGTAGAGGCGACAGCGGAGGGCAGCACAAGCAAAAGAACGCAGCGGCAATGGCAAGCGAGGTCCTGATGCCCAGGTCAGCGTGTTAAGGTCAAATTTTTCAGATCTGTCCAGAAATGCTGCTCTGTTGCAGCCACCGAGAGCGTATAAAAAACCTCCACAGCCAAGGAGACCCAACATGGTACGTGGTTCAGCCATCAATGGCTGTACGATCCAGCGGTTTAGCACAACATCGTACTCATGAAGTGCCGAGGAGACTTCGCCACTCCGCAGGATGCCTCCCGCCACAAACAGTCGACCGCCGACAGCAGTGCAGCCGGGACAAAGCAACGAGCCCAAGGCTGCCAGCTTCTCCCACTTCCCTGTACGAGGGTCGAAGCAATCCACTGTGAAGTCCCTTTCCTGTAAAGACTCATCCTCCCTTAGCTTAAGGTCTACACAGACTATTTTCTTCTCAAACATGCCTTCTCGAGGCCTCAGCGGTCCTCCCATGCCCTCTGTACTGCCTCGAGGCCCAAGTTCTTGGTTCATTCGGTGGCTCTCTTCAGGGCCGAAAAGACCAGGGCGTAAATGGCGCAACAAATTGGGCATGTGAATGTAACGATCAGCCGGCTGGTACTCTGCCCAGCGCCTTGCTGCATCATAAACTTCCGTCTCAGATTCCACACCCAATCGATCCGACTCCAACAAGCTGCCAAGAGTTCCTGGATCCAACAGGAGGAAGTCTCGCTGCCGGGCCACTCGAGGGAAATGCTGGCCTACCAGCCTCAAAGAAGCCCGAAGAAGCAGCTGGTCATGATGTGAACGAGCCAGAGAGTACATGCCCAGGCAATTCTCCACAGACAGGTGTTCAAAAAGGAATCTAACAAACAAGAAAATAAAACATGAGCGTCAGCCAGATAAGATACAAAGTAGAATGATCGCAATAGGATCACATCTAAATTTTACCTAGAGCAAAGGTCCTGCAAGGGCATCACTTGAAGACGATTGGCTGCTACAAACAAATCCTCTGCTGTGTCAAGACTAAGACCTGCTTCTCCTGTATAAACAAAGTGGATAACTGTCTCCATAACAGAAGGTGTCACCTCCTCCAGTCGGATCTCAGTAAGACGAGACTCTACGAGAGGGCTGGTAAACATGGCACGGAAATATGGACTGACTGCTGCTAAAAGAACTCTGAAAACAAGAAAAACAGCACACATACGTCAAAACAGTACAATTTTATATGTACACTACCATTTCAAAGTTTGAGATCGGTAAGATTTTTTATGTCTCTTATGCTCACTAAGGCTGCATTTATTTGAATATTTATAACAGTAAAAATCATTAATTTTGTGATGTTTAAATAATTTTAAATGTTGTTAGATTTTAAATTAACTTTTTTTTTTTGTTTTATTGGAAAATATTTTAAAATGTAATTTATTCCTGTGATGACAAAGCTGAATTTTTATCAGTCATTACTCCAGCCTTTAGTGTCACATGATCCTTTAGAAATCATTCTAATCTGCTGATTTTTGGTGAATAAAAAGTTCAAAAGAACAGAGTTTATTCAAAATAAAAGCCTTTTGTAACATCCAATGTTTTTACTGTCACTTTTGATTAATTTAATGCATCCTTGCTGAATAAAAGCAATTAATTAAAAACATCTTACTGACTGGTACTGTATATCACATTGACATACATATAATTAGTATATTTTCATTATACAAAATTCATTATCATGCAAATTAATAGTTGGGTACATTAGACTATGTCATATTTTTAAATGATTCAAGTTATGGAGAAAAAAAAAATGCTAATCAGACAACCTTCAAAGCTGAAACCATAAAACCTACCTGTGACACACAAACTTTTTTCCCTCCACCACAAGAGTGACATCACACAACTGCTGAGCATCAAGCAGCTGTTTTAACCCTGAATGAGATGACAAAGAGAAAAACAACGTTAATGTTCTAATCACTGCCACATTTGTTAATTATAATGCCATTTCATTGTTTTGTTGTTTTTATAAGTACTGAAAAGTATTTGTTTACTCATTATGGCAGAACGGGATCTGTGGGGTCCAAGGTCTGTGACCACAAATGAAAATGCATTATTATTTAATTCTAATCTGATTTTTTTTTTTTAAGTTACAAATTTACTTCATTTGAATAGTTACAAAATCTTAAACGTTTCTTAATTTTACATAATAGCTTTTCTTTGATGTATTTTTTACAAGTCTAAAACCTTATTACAATGTTAAAATTAATCTCCTGGACCCCAATGCATATACTGCTGTCGTGTTATTATTTGGGACATATAAAGAGCAATGAAGCAGAGTTAGATTTAATTTTTACTAGAATTTGTTCAAATTAATTAAGAAATGACATTATAGAATCCATAATTCTAAAATAACAGTATACATAATCCAAACAATCAATGTTCAAACTACAACCATTGTCTCACCCTGAGTTACATATTCCCCCAAAGGAGTCGAGTAGTCATCAGGAAAATCCTCTTCCTCTGAGTCGCTATCTGAGAGAGGTTCTCCACCACCTCTGTCTGAATCCTGCCACGGCTGTGGTCGCCAGGTAACCGCACCACCTCTGACAGTATTCATCTGTGACGGGAAGTTAATGTATTTGTAATTTATCAAAAGCTCATATAGTGACAGTAATATGCTGTGGTCACATTTATAGTTTCTAGGGCTGAACTAAACATATATATTGCGCTGGAGTATTTTTTCTGTATAATCATACAAATTCATTTATCACTGAACAAAGACTTTCAAAGTTGATTGGATAATCAAATGAATCATTGAAACAATTTATATATGACTCCCTAGACTTTTTCCAGGCTTATTGACCTTGAACACAAAAAGAGGCATTATTCACAAGCTGTTTCTTGCAACATTCGTAGACTCAATTTGAAACATCAGAGGGAGATAGAAGAATATAATAAAAAGGGCAATATATCTGAATCGTCTGTGTGACAGAAAGAGAAGGCCAGTATTCAGAAGTTATCTGAGGCCTTGTATTTGTCTCCATCTCCATGCTTATCAAACTAACTCTTACATGTATGGTATAACCTCCGTTGTTACTTTTCATCAAAAACACCATATATTAGTACATACAATAAAAATACTGAATACACACATACATGTATTTTCTTACATAACTTCAAAGATATATAAGGAAATCTCTAACTCGTGTTCACATTAGCCAAAACAGAAATAGAACAATTAATAGTGTATAAGCAGTAACATTGATTGAATACACATATAAACAACTACATTTTCTTTTAAAATATCCTAATTTCCAAGATTTTCTTTTGAGGTTTCTAGACAGGGTATATTTTTATTTATTTTACAATTCCCTGCTACTTCTAGGTTTCTTCCATCATCAAAACATTTCCCAAAAGCTGTGTTGATCATAATATTAGTAATGGGATTACCAAAGTAACCCGATCCTTCATGCACCACATGTAAATAAACATTAATACTAACGTTACACTGCATGTGCCCTCCACCCAAATACAAAAACAGCCTAATCGAGCATTAAACTCTTGCCCATTAAAATCATGTACATTTTATTTTTAATATTACCATGGGAGGTGGAGATTTCTATCAGAGAGTGTGCGAGTTGCCCCCAGCAGTACAGATCTAGGTGATGGATATTCTCTTAATTCTTGGGGTGTCTTGTGTTTGTGCATCGAGGCTCTCAGGGTGCCTCAGTGGTACAGACGGCCTGACACTCTTCGGCCCGTTCACAACGCCTTGACAGTCCTGGGTAGTTTCAGCGCAAATTGGTCTCATTACGCTGTGTTGTTCATCCTTAGCATATGAGCACAAAAATATACCCGCGCGCCTGATATATCCACGCTTTCGACCACGGCTCCATGCAGATTATTAAAAACTGGTAATCCGGACTGGCCCAGAGAAAACGTACTGCAGGGAGAAATAAATGATTGTTTGATCGGTAATGTTAACTATTGCTCACGGCTGCCAACATTGCTGCATGTTTGCAGGCGAAGCTAAGCTGAGATTCTGTCACTTGTCGAAACAACACACTAAAGTTCCGCTTTTCTCATTGGCCGATTTACCGGATGTGACGGATATTCACTTCCGTTTATTATTTTTTTTATTTTTTACTCTCAAAGCTAATTTAATATTATTAAACGGTTTATATCCATGCTGTGAAATCTTACGACGAAGATTTGGATTTGATACAATAAATGTGTAAATATGTATTTTCTGACAATACTGAAACTACTGATAATGTATTTTGTATGTATGCAGCATTATGGCTTGATATTTACGAAGTTTCCTCACCTTAGAATGTTTTCTCCAAGTTTATGGACTTGTGAGCAATAAAAATATGTCTTTCTGGTTAATAACCTCCTTATTCTGGGAAATTTGTATACACACATCTAAGTACTTGAGAATGAAACCTATGTTTTGTGTATTTCTCAATGAGGTTTTCTTTTACAAAATCCCTTAAGGTGGTGAAAAAAAAAATGCAATAAAACCTTAATGCAAACGGAAACAAGAATATTTTTAATTTCTTACCCCACTGGCGGATAAAGTCTGCACATAAATTTGCCATTGGCAAAATAAGAAAAATGCACTTAAATTTTTTTTTTCCCTTCATGGAAACAAGACTAAATACCTTGTTATTTTTTATTATTTTATTAATTAATTATTATTATTATTATTTTTTACATATTCACATGCATATTTATTTATGCAAGCCCGTTTCCGCCACTGAATAAAAAATAAAACAAGGTAATTGCGACTTTTTATCTCACAATTCTGACTTTTTTCTTTCTTATTTTCATTGCGAGAAAAAAATTAAGAGCTGTGAGATATAAACTCACAATTGCGAGAAAAAAGTCAGAATTGCGAGATAAAAACTCAGCCGTTCTGAAACCGAAAACTTTATCTCTCGGTAAATCAACTCGGTAACTCAACAATCAATTGTTGTTGCCAAGCTGGCTGTAAATACGGTTTTAATGCAAAAAAAAAAAAATAAAAAAAAAAGTAGGATTTCAGTAGGATTTCCATAGTAAAATTCCCTTCAAAACTAACTATAATTTCCACTAAAATAATGTAGCACTTCTACACCATAGAGCGTTTTCAAAGCTGTCACAATCGTTAAATAAATAAATAGATAGATAGATAGATAGATAGATAGATAGATAGATAGATAGATAGATAGATAGATGATTTAAAATTGTATTATTATTATTTTAACAAGTCATCGCATTTCCAATCGCGTTTGGACGAAATGAATCCTATCGGCTTCTGTACAGTTAAACAGTCAACGCATTCAGCATGGCGTCCTCTGTAAGGGCAGCTACACGGTTTTGCTCTTTGTATCGGTTTACGTCTTCAAGTAACAATGTCAGCAGTGCATTTAGCCGGTCCTGCCGACCTTGTTCCTCTCGAGCGGTCAGGAGCAGTCTGTATGAGCACGTGCTGGAGGGGTACAGTCACAAACCGAATCTGGACATGCGGCGTGTGTGCGAGGAGACGGACGCGGTGAAGGCGGAGGTGGAGAATCGGAAAGGAGATCTGCGGGCAGCTGATGTCGGAGTTATTGTAAGACACTTACATTACATGCCATTCATTAAGACAATACTGCTACGCCAATTGCACTTATGTTTTTTTAGATAATGAATGTGAAAACGTAATTGGTGTACGTCAATGTGTGTACAGATCTCAGTCTGGAAGAAACTACAGAAGGTGCAAAAAGAAATATCAGATTTGGAGACGAGAAAGAATGTGATCAGTGTCAAAGTCCGCGCTCTTGTGGTAAGTGCACACATTTATGCAGTATGATATCTTAATCATTTAAAGGGCTAGTTCACCCAAAAATGAAAATTTTGTCATCATTTACTCACCCTCACGTTTTTCCAAACCTGTTGTGGTGGAAATTCAGCTATAAAATTAAAGTCAGTCCGCTCAATGATAAAATTATCAACTCAAATGTACATCATGTGCTCTCCCTTACGGTCAAAACATATCTCAGAGAGCTAGAAAATGAGCTCTAAGCATTTATTCAGTAAAATCATACATATTCGTCATTTTTCAAAGGCCATTGGATAATCAAATGAGTATTATCATAAGGCCTCCTACTTCCTTTTATCATATATGTATATTTTCCAGGTTTATCTTCATAAACCTTGGTTTTCCTCAACTTCCCGTAATATGCCCACCTGAAGTACGTAAATCTTCTCAATTGAAACATTTTATCTGACTCCCTAGACTTTTCCCAAGCCTACTGACCTTGACTACAGAAAGAGGCTTTATTCAAGTTTTTATTTTTTCTCCATGCATCTGTAGATTAAATTTGAAACACCAAAGGGCAACAGAAGAAAATAATAAAAAAGGACAATATATCTAAATCTTCTACCAAGAGTGTGACAGAAAGGCAGTACTCATACATCTGAGGCCTTTTGAGTGCCTTATATTGCTTACAACAGTGATAAACACTCCAAGACCTCATTGTTTTTGTCAGATAAGAGAGACATCAAAAATGTGCAGTGTTGGGGGTACTCCAGGACCAGGATTGGGAACCACTGGCTTACAACATCTGCTTGCTTCTCAGTCAAAATCTAACCCTTACATGTACGGCATAATGTCCATTGGACAGCAACCTGTTTGGAAACTGAAGTTCACCCCCTTACATTCTTAAACTGTTCAAATTCTCTAGAAGCAATTACTTTTGTCTTCCTTCTCTAACCCCTTCATTAAAAACATCACAGATTAATGAACAATAAAGGTAGAAAATCTGTTTTCAATACATGAAATAAAAATACTGATAAGTCAAAAACAACTTGTATCTTTCATGATTTAAAAGCAGTGGCATTGAAAGAATACACATACAGAAAAAAATAATTTTCTCTTAGACTGTAATCACTGTATGAATTTCTTTCTTATTTTAAGCACAGAAGAAGATATTTTGAAGAATATTGGTATTATATATTGGTAGGTGACAATACTTATTGTCTTCCATAGTATTTATGACAGAGTTTTAATTTTTCAGGTGAACTATCCCATTAAGCTAAAAAACTCAACTTCGTACATACATGCACATATACGTATTATATGTTTTAAATGAACAGTTTGCCTTGGACTTCACTTTGGACTTTTTTTCTTTCAGGATGAACATGACAAATCTACTTTGGCTAGTGTAAGTACCAGCTTGTTTTGACTTTAGTTTTTAGATTTTAGTTTGAATAATTAAATGTGACCTTTTAATGAATAACAAATTACTTGAGAATAATATAAAGCTGCGAATATATTTACTATATTTTAGAGATGTTTCTGCTTGCCTTTCAATATGTACTGTGCATAATATGCATTGGGATACTCTTTTTCTTTCTCTGTTTTGTACTTGACAGCTTGAGGAGTACACAAGTGCTAGAGAAGAGGGTAGAGCAATCAGAGAGAAACTTAGTCAGTTGTATGTGCAAGAGAGTGAGCTGGAGAAAGAACATTACTGCCATGCCCTAAGATTGCCCAACAGAACACATCCAAGTGTGGTAAGAGACCGCTTACCTTTTCACAATACAAAGAAAATGCGGAAAATCCTGGTAAATGCCTTATTTTCAATTCAAAAGGAGATTTTATGTAGTAGTTTAAGTAAGATATCAGATCAAAAATGTTAATTCATTCCTCTTAACTGGTATTAAATAATTAATGTTAAACTAACCAAATCCAATAATCAGATATACACCAAAACAAATAACAATATAAAAACATACACATGCAAAGGTGTGCTTTTACTTAACATGAATGTATTTTTTTTTTCTTTTCTCATAGCCCATCGGAGATGAGAGTCAGGCAAGAGTGGTCGAATTGGTTGGTCAGAAACGAGGTAAATTTATTTGTCATAAACTCTCCTTAACTTGTTTGGTCCAAAATATAATTTGGAGTTTGGTAAGTAGCAGCAATCATGACTTGTATTGAGGTTTGACTATATCCTGATTTCTTGCAGCAGTTGACAGCAATTCTCTAATGAGATCAGTGTTTAACAGAGTATTTTAGTTATTTTATGTAAATTTTTGTTGTTAACTACATTTATCATGGCAGTGCCTGGTAAAATGTTTTGCAAATGCATTGACATTTTGCACAATATATATTGTAATATACTCTAGTGTCGTGTCCACTACAGAATTTGATTTCAAACCAAAAGGCCACCTGCAAATTGGAGAAAGTCTTGACGTCATAAGACAAAGGTTAGATGTTTTCTTTCTCTAATATTTTAATTTTATATAAATATTTATTTTTATTAATTTTTCCTTTGTATCTCTTTCCTCTTAGACGGCTTGCCCATGTGTCAGGGCACAGGACATACTATTTGAGAGGTGCAGGGGCCAGACTTCAATTTGCCTTGCAAAATTATACTATGGATCTTCTTCAGAAACGGGTTAGTATGTTTTCATCTTTTGGAATTATACACTACCGTTCAAAAATTTTAGATCAGTAAGACTTGTAATGTTTTTAAAGCAGTCTCTTATGCTCATCAAGGCTGCATTTATTTGATCAAAAATACAGAAAAAAACAGTAATCTTGCAAAATGTTATTACAATATAAAATAATGGTTTCTATTTTAATATATTTTAAAGTATAATTTATTTCTGTGATGCAAAACTGAATTTCCATTTATATATTGACTTAATGCAATATCACTGTTTCAGTTTCTTATTAGAGGTTGAGTGCACTTAAAACTGTTTTAAATTCTTATAATTTTACAGGGCTTTATTCCCATGGTTGTTCCTGACATGTTAAAATCAGTAGTTTTTGTGAGTACTGCTTTGTTCTGAACTCCATTATGTTGATTTTTATTTAGCAACATTTTTATTACATTATAGTTGTGTATTAAGATTCTTAATGGAAAGATGGCTAGTTTTGTAAACTTTATAAGACAACTTAGTTACAACCTATAAACAATCTCCATGACATGGCACTATTTTTGTTTAGGAGGGTTGTGGGATGCAGCCTAATGCTCATAAATCACAGGTATACTCTCTGGACCCTTCACGCTTTCCTGACATTAATCTTGCTGGTACTGGGGAAGTGGGAGTGGCAGGTGAGAAAATCAAGAACTTCTGTGATATGATCATTAATTGATAATTTGAATATAATTGTGTCAGGTCTACTACAAAAAAAAATCTAAGTTATTTATAAATTAAATGTACTTTTTTGTTATGCAAGTTATTATTAATCAAATTATTCTTAAATATAGACCAGTAGGCAGCAATATTTGAGGTTTTCAAAATACTTTGCAATCAAATTATAATGAGCAAGGAATGTTTTTCTCTTTATTTACCTTCCAGGCTATTTCATGGATCATGCTGTAAATCTGAAGGATTTACCTGTCAGGTACAAAAAAATTCCTGATTGACCTAAATGCCTGCCTAAATGCTGGTTTAAGTTGTTGATGCATGCATAAAATGTTATTCAGAAGATACATTATTACTTTTTTGTTCTAGGACAGTCTGTAGTAGCACATGCTATCGACCAGAAACAGATACAGGCAGAGAGACCTGGGGGCTCTACAGAGTTCACCATTTCAACAAGGTAATCAGAAAACAGAAGTAGCAGCATGGAAAATAAAGAACGTGAAAGAAAAATACAAAAGTGTTGTGATTCACTGTCCATGTCAAGATTAAGACCAGTGATGTCAAGACCAATGTAAATGTAGTACTATGAACATTGTTACATTTTTAGGATGTTTACTATGTTTTTATTCATGCAGGTTGAAATGTTTGGTGTGACTTCAAATGAGACGGGAGAGGAGAGTTCCCAGTTGTTGGATGAATTTGTCATGTTACAGAAGGAGATTTTCTCTTCCCTAAAACTTCATTACAGGTCTACAATCTAACCATTGTTCCATCAGTAACCATCAGCAATATATCACATAGCATGTCACATGCTGCTAATTGATATTAATTTTCTTGAATTTTTTGGTATTCTGCACTAACTCAATAAAATAGAAGTGTATCATCTTTTTATTTAAGTGGCTTTTGAGCTAACAGTGGTTTTTGATGTCTGTTCACAACAAGGACAAAATATATATTGTGAAATATTCATTCATTGCACTAACTTTCACTGGTCAGTGAATACAATGAAGATTTGTAGATAAGCCCTTGCTGATAAAATTGTAATAATTTCTCTCATAGAGTCTTGGATATGCCCACTCAAGAATTGGGCCCTCCTGCCTTCCGAAAATATGATATTGAAGCATGGATGCCAGGACGTGGCTGCTTTGGAGAGGTTGGAATGATACTTTAAAACAAAAAGTCAAGAGTCAATATAATTGTAATTTTTATTCATGAGTAAAAATAATGTAAAATATAAAAAGAGGAATACACATCTGCTTTTGAGTTCTTTTGGTGAATATCAACTTCCTTCATCAGATTTCCAGTGCCTCAAACTGCACAGACTACCAGAGTCGGCGCCTTAACATTCTCTATGAGGGAAATGATGGAAACCTTAAATATGCGCATACAGTAAGAGACTATATATAAAATACTATGTTAATAATATTGTAAACTAGGCTTTGTGTCTGCAATATTTACATTCAAGTTGTTATGCTGTTAAAAAAGTAAATATGATTGTAGGAGATAACTAAAAGAACAGAACCATTCCATCAGCACAAAAATGGCTGTAGCAGTCAAAAACCCTTTCTTTTTTCCTCCCCATATTTTAGGTTAATGCTACAGCTTGTGCTGTTCCACGTACCGTTATTGCGATTTTGGAGACACACCAAACCAAGGTAGAATTTGAAGTAAAATAATTTTTAAACAAACATTAGTTTTATTAATTTTATATTTTGCCTCCCTGTTTGTCTTCCATTAGGAAGGGACGGTTCTGGTTCCTGAAGTCTTGCAGCACTACCTTGGCTTAGAAGTGATAGAAAAATCTAAATACACCCCTATTAAATATATAGGACCAAACCAACCAAAGCGTCATACCTCAAAATAACTCCTTAATAGTATATCAGACTTCAGTGAAGTACAGGTTTTGCTGTATTCTCAACAGTTAATGCAATGTATATAGATATTTGTCATAAGTATCTCAATCCTCTTGTTTGAGATGAATTTATTTCCAAACCAATATTTATCCAAATTTTCAATAAAATGTCATCAGTGACATCTCAGAATTTGTTTTGACTTAATTCACTACATACTTTTTGGGGTTCCCGTCTGTGTGTAAGTTATTACCAAAACCACAAAACACCAGAAGGACCAAAACAAAGATCATAATAAAAATTGACGGTGTCAGTTTTGTTTTTTCCCCATTTATTATGAAGGGAAATACTTCAGGTTAATTTATTTGCTCAATCTACCCCAAGTGTGCAGTGCTAGTGCTACTTTCACACCTGCCAACAGTGTGGAATTTAGGATAGCCAGGGCATATATCTGCATTGATAACATGATCATTAGGAATAGTAATCATATGGTATTTAACAATTTCTTAATGTATTTAGCACTTACAATTCCTCAATTTTTAGCAGTAATAGTTCTTGTGGTTTTGATTTGGGTAAAACAGAAGAGATGACTTCAAAAAATTTTCATTCAAACTACAAGCTCACAAACTGAGCAAACACATGATTTATTTTGCCATTATATGACTTTTAATGGCAACAAGTAGTGAAAATGACTAATGAAATGAGGTTAACAGATAGAGAAAGTATTTGCAGCAGTATTCATATCATGCAGTTTGTCTCTTACCACCACTGAGAAGACCAGTATGCTGGCAAACTTTCTATTGTTATCTTAAGTCTTTCTTTCTTTTTAAGACTTGGGGACGAATCATGGGAGCCTGTTTAACAGCCCAGTTGTTTGGTATTTTAAGATCAACAGTCTTTACAGTTATGACTGTGTACACAAAGTATGGCAAGATTTCATCAGAAGAAGAGTAGGCTAAAACTGAAAGTGAGTGAGAGGGACAATTGAACAATAATAACTACAACACAGAACTACAACACAGAACTACTGGATCAAAGTGACGGCAAACCTCAGTATTTACTTTAAAGAAAAGAAAAGAAAAAATCCTCCATAGAGAATTTCACAAAAAGTTCAATAACCTGACTTGAATATTATCAAACTACTGTGGGCAGTTTTGGAGAGAAGAGTGTAAAATCGAGTCCATACTCAGGGTTTCCGCGGGGTCTTAAAATGTCTTAAAAAGTCTTAAATTTAGTTGTATCAAATTTAAGGTCTTAAAAAGTCTTAAATTGTACAAGAAAGTCTTAATTATCATTTCAAGAGGTCTTAAATTTGGAGACGGAAAGACAAGAATTGCGATATGGCTGAATGTGACGATTAAACTTCAAAAGGCTATGATTTGATTAAATAAACATGAGCGCTGCAAGTTCAAAGTCCGGTGCTGCGCTGCTTTGTGTTCAGTCTTTACCGAGAAAACTCTTATATTTCAGCCAAACGCGACACCTGCTGGCAGAGAATGAATCAGTTAACATAGGTTAAACTAGAGTGCGTGCGATTCAGTCTATTAAAATACATTTAGACTGGTCACATAATTTAAGATATGGGGGCAGATAATGTATAGCCTATATTTATATCATTTCATATAGTTAATATCACACAAAGAGTGCCATTTTTTTTCTCCAAAAATCAGCATGATTACAAGTGTGATATTGATTTTATGCAACAGTTCAATAAACAAGAAGTTAATTTTAAGAGACTTACGTTTTAGACACCATATTGGCTGTTTTTGCTCTATTTCTACAACAAAAATAATTCCAAACACAGCCACAGCACTGTTTTGCGTCTCTGAGCAACATGCGGTGTTTCGTTCCTGAATGAATCAACCGTTTAAATGATTCGGTTCAATCGCAATGACTCACTTATTAACGCTGACTTACTGCCACCTACTGGCCGTTTTAATTTCACATTTAAAGTATATTCATATTTTTGAAATAATTTCAAACATCAGTTTTCAACGTTTTATGTTTCAAATATCAAAATATCATTTATGCATTTGTAACTGTGCAGGTTAGCATTCTATGTCCCTCTGAGTGTGCATTAAAGAGTGTGTAAATACATCTAAATGCCACTTCAGATGCATTGCAAAGATAAATTTTGTTGATACTGATTTCATTTGCTTGGTAACAGCCCAAATGCAAGAATTTAACTTAAAAGATTATGCACACTTTTAGAAAAAATGGCTTAAAGGTAAAAATGCCCATAAAACTTGTTGGAAAAGACTAATTTCTATCACTGCTGTGAACTGACCACACAGAATATGAAGAATATCAAAAAAATTCAGGAGTCACCTGTCCATGGTAATCTTTAAGATACCAGCACAATAACACACTCAGCAAAATATCGTCTAATTATCGTTATCGATAAAATATCAGAAAATATCAAGATATCATTTTTTGCCAATTTCGCACACCCCTAATTCAGGTTATTTTATTTATATAATAATTTATTGATAATAATTGTTGAAATCAATATTATTAACACTTTTGACTTATCCATTTTCTTAAAAATGGTGTAAAGGCTGAAATGTAAAGTTTATCATTTTACAAAACTTTTTGTTTTTGTGAAAACTTGTATCTGAATTGTAAATTATGCTTTTTACAGTCATTTTACAGTTTAATATGGTACTATAGACATTGCGTTACCCCGCTCATATGGTATTAATTTTATTTGTGCAGGTCTTAAAAAAGGTCTTAAAAAGTCTTAAATTTGAGCTTAAAATTCCTGCAGAAACCCTGATACTCTAACATCAGAAACAACTGGCAGTTCTGATGAACAGAAAAATTAGGAGATCAAAAAAGGAGACATTCAAAAGTTGTATGAATCCATTCTAAAAAAATTTGAAGCTGTCGCACGCTCTGTAGGCAGGAAGGACAGATCCTCGAATCTATGCACAACTGTGGTTCAAAAAGTAGAGGCACTGTGAGGGCCTCATGTCCAAGAAAGAACCCACAAAACAAAGCCATCTGTTGAGAGGCACCGCTGGAGGTACTCGAGCTCTGCCAAAGGCACAGCTGGGATTCGAACCCAGGATCACCTGTTGACTAGACTAGCCACGGCGCCAACCTGCATGCTCAGCCTCCGTGAGGGCGACTCAGAGGATCAAAGCATAATAATAATAATAATTCCTTACATTTATATAGCGCTTTACATTGTGAGGGGTGATCTCCTCATTCATCACCAGTGTGCAGCATCCACCTGGATGATGCAACGGCAGCCATAGTACACCAGAACACCCACCAGCTTATTGGTGGAGAGGAGACAAAGTGCTGAAGCCAATCAGCAGATATGGGGATTGTTAGGAGGCCATGATGGTCAGAGGCCAATTTGCCAAGGTCACACCTCTACTCTTTTCAAAATACATGTTGGGATTTTTAATGACCACAGAAAGTCAGCACCTTGGTGTAATGTCTTATCCGAAGAGCAGTGCTTTTTTTTTTTTTTGGACAGCATAGAGTCTTGTCACTACACTGGGGTGCTAGGACCCACACAGTCCACAGGGCGAGCACCCCCTGCTGGCCTCACTAGCACCTCTTCCAGCTGCAACCTAGTTTTCCTAGGAGGTCTCCCATCCAGGTACTGACCAGGCTCAACCCTGCTTAGCTTCAGTGGGCAACCAGTCTTGGGCTGTGGGGTGATATGGCTGTTGATGGTGCTCGGGTATGTTTTGAAACCTTTTGATTTGACTGGCATTATTTAAATTAATACATATTAGAACAAGAGGCCTCAAAACAGTCTCTGCTGCCTGAGGGCAACTCTGTGCAGTATGGGTTTAACAAAATGCCAAAAGTCACGACTCTGGTGGGATTTGAACCCACAACCTTTGAATGGCCTCATCTGGCAGTCTAGAAGTCCAACGCGCTATCCATTGCGCCACAGAGCCAGTTGGCATGGCTGGGTGGGCCACGTGAAGGCTTTTCTTCTGGGTTTGTGCCTGTAAGGCTCAGTGAGGTTTGCACACTCTGCACACAGGAAAGACAGGTCCTCAGGTCTCTGTGCAATTGAAATGTTTTGACTAATAAAACGTGAGTCTCAGACTCTTTGCAGTACCAGTTGCCAAAGTACTGAAGATGTGATGGTGGCTTTCTCTCATTGTTACACTTTCTGCAAAGAATGACGTCTGTCTTCCTCACAGATTTTCTTGTGACAGTTCCAGTGTGCTCCCTCTCCAGTTTTCTCTTTCTGTATTGCTGAGTGGCGTAAGGAACAGCTTGACTCGATGTCTATGTCTGAGCTGATGGTGGCATAGCTGAAGGTAATGGGAGGTTGAAGAACATCACCTGTGAGGTACCAGGCACTGTAGAGGACAGCGCGCATGCGTCTCTCACTGTAGGAAGCTGCACAGACGGTAAAATGAAAGGGAGAGAGACTGGTAGTGCTGGTGCAATGACAAGAAGTCCTTGATGTGATGGTGGAGCTTGGGAGATGGCCTGAGGTTGCGACCTCCCCTTGAGTTTTGCCTCCCCAGCAGTGTTTGGTGGCAGGATAAAAAGATGAGACTCAGCCAAATTGCCTGAATAGAGATTTGGTCCTTTCTGCATAGCCACAGGAGGCTTGTCAGGTCCTGCCATGGGTGCATCTGGGGCTTGGATACCCTGCTTCAAAATCTCCTGTTCCTGTGACTTGCAACGCCTGCTGAACCTGGGAAAACATAAAACAACCAATATTAATAAACATTTAAGCAATAATACAAAAGATGGTGTGATCAACTACTATTTGATCACAACTATGATGCAACAGCATGACACAGCTGAGATCACATAGCAATTGATCACACTCTCATCTCATGTATTGTTGCTTTTGTAAAATGGCTACTTCATTGAGATTAACATTGTATTATGGATTATGGGTTCTTGCAGTCTGTTGAGGACCATGTCATGAGCAATAAATGTTATCTTTCATAATGGAGAAGAAAACAGAACTTGGACTCTTGTTGATTTGTTTCTAGACCCGTCAAAGCAGCCACAGTTGCATTAAGTCAACCGCGTCAATTACTTGAACGCTCTATTTAGCCCTCAGCTGCTTTAAGTTTACGTTTAGCGGTTGTGTGACTGTTGCAGCGTTCAATTCTGGGAGCTGGATGGTGGTCTTTGTCATCACTTAAGCATTTGTGAGGATACACTCTCAGATGTGCTTGTAAGCACATGCTACCATTGTGAAGCGGGACATCCTCACCCCGTCACAGCGCACTGCATTTTGGGTAGAGAGCACAGAGCCTTGTGAAGGTGGCCTCCACCATCTATGAGCCCCAACGAAACATTTTCAAATTACAGCAGAATACATATTATTAATGTCAGATTGTTTTCAATGTGTGGTCCTTACTCTGTTATTTTTATTGTTTTATTTCCCCTTTTCTAATCTGTCTGTTTTGCTTTGTGTTGTCTAGATGTTAATTTGTAATGTCTGTGCATAGTTATATTGGCTTGTTTGTTTTCTAGGTCAATGTTAAAATATCATATCAATAAATTAGGTCTCTACTGGATTATTGTGTTGTGGCATTATTACAGCTTTATACGGTGTCATTAGTCAGCCTGTCAGGGGTTTTTTTCACAATATTGATTGCACATTATCCTGCTTATTACATGGCTACTTACTTAAAGACAGTATAAGACAAATCATTTGACACAAAATATTGATGCAAAATGATTTTATTAATTAAAGCTGCAGTCCGTATCTTTTTTTGGTTAAAAATTATCCGAAATCAATATTTGAGCAAGTACATAACAATAGGTTACTATTCGTAACCCTGGTTCTCTGAAACATTGAGTGGCGAGATCCACCTATGGGAAGGGCATCAGACTGGATGCAGAAGCATCAAGTTGCACCAGTTGCACCAAGTCTGGCTTGACAGACAGGAGTGCTTTCCCAATGGCCGGTAAGGGGCCGCCCCTTAACCGAGCACATATAGCCCCCGTACGCACTACCTTTCCTCAGTGAGCATATTCGCTTCTAGTGCAACAAGCGGGGCAAACTTGGTGGATCTCTCCACTCAATGTTTCAGAGAACCGGGGTTAACAACAGTAACCTATTGTTCTCTTTCATCTTCTCATGTTCGAGATCCACCTATGGGAGATATGGACAGCTCCCTGGTTGCCGAGTACACTCACAGCGAGGCCCTGTAAGTCAGAGGACGGTCACCTGGCAAGGTGGTGCTTGACACGTCACCAAGTATCTGACCCCACACAAAGTGAGAATGCAATACCATCCATATAAGAAATGACGTGGTAACATGCATACAAAACCTGACAACACACATAATGCCAAAGGCATATATATTATAGAAATATACATATGAATATATTGACATATACATATAAAAATTAGTGCTGTCAATCGATTAAAAACAAACAAACAAAATTAATCGCATGTTTTTTTCTGAAATTAATCGTGATTAATCGCGATTAATCCCACCTAACATTAAATTTTTTAAATATACTTTTATATTGCAATAATTTCACATTTAATCTTCAAATTAATGTAGAAACAACATAAAGACAGTATAGTTTTAATATTTGCTTAATGGCATCTTTTTTATGACTGGAGGCCAGTATCACTGATACCAATACTACTGATGCCTCTATAAAATTGTTCTTTTTTTCCTAAAATTTAACTATTGACTATAGACATTCAACATTACAGTATAATTGAGAGCTATCAATTTTAATATTTATTAGACTTTAATAAAATAACTTCTAATTTAAGTGAACTTTAAACAATCTTCACATAAACCCATTATAACAAATGTCATATTTAGCTACCTGTGCCCTTCAGCAAGTAGGGCATATACAGAAATTGAATAAAGTTATCAAACACTAAATTCTAAATTAAATATAGATGAATCCTTAAAGCTATAAAGTTATTGATTTCCTCTTTTTTTTCTTTTGTTCTTTGTTGAACAGACATCACAGCAGCTGAGTTAATAGGTTATTTTGGGTGCTGTTTCTTTAAGAGCTGCCGCTGCTGAACATGACACAGATCTGACACACATTGTGTTTTCTCTTTTCTGACCCACTTCAGGTCTTAAAGTCTCTATTAATGAGCTGATGAGTTGAATCGGGTGTGTTAGATGAGGAGACAGTGCTGGGCTGCTCCAGGACAGTTTTGAAAACCCTTTCAGAGACATGTTCTTAAATGTGACTCATATATAACATATAATACATGCATGCACAGTTTTAACAGCTTTAATCGCCTTCATGACTTAACTGACCACGACATTGCATGCACATCGTTTCTTTCGCACTTTGATAAAGGCTACAGTGCACGCCGGCGCCTTTGTGCATGCAGTTGAAGAGCGTGCACCGAGTACAGTACCGTTTCTGCTCTTGTTTGACTCGCGCCTGGCACTGAGGTGAAGTGGAGTGCGCGTCTGAAACGTCTCCTGTTTGATGTGCTCGTAAAGACTTTCTGTGACTAAATAAATGCACTTCTCAGCAAGAAAAAAGAGACAGATGCAGCAGTTGAGTGGGGTGGCCAACACTAACTGCACCCCTGCGTTAACGGCGGTAAATATTTTTAACGCGTTAAACGGAAAAAAATAATTGCCTGCGTTAACACGCTAATTTTGACAGCACTAATAAAAATATAATAATAGTCCTCATCCCGTAGCGAGAAGAACATAGAACAGTGGGTGTTTTCGCATGAGGTGAAGAGATCAACAGCTGCCTGACCAAACCTCTTTCATAGCAATTCCGCTATCTGAAGGTGGAGGCGCCATTATCCGTAGAGTGGGTTCCCCCACGACAAAAGGACTGTGCCCCTGTTCAGAATGCCTGGGACATGGGTCGCCCCTAAATGATAGAAAGTGCTGCCTGCTCCATACTAACAGCCTGTGAGCTGTGCATGAAGCTTGGAGGAGCGCATGCCCCCTGGCGGTTCATATGGCTGTGGTGTTGTCACAACGCACCAGCACATGAAGTCCTTGCAGGAAGGGCAGAACATTTTTCAGAGCCTTCCAAACTGAGAGGAGCTCCAAATAGTTTATGTGGGTGGAGTTGAGAGTGCTCGGCCCCACACATTTCAATGTTCTGCTTTCCTGGATGGTTCCCCATCCTGTTAAGGATGCGTTTGTCATTTCCACTTCTCGCAACATGATGGCGCCCAGTGGGTCCCATGAGCGTAAAACTGCCGCAGCGCTGGTGTGCACGAGCATGTCACTGTGACAGAGCAGCAGAGATTGCATAATGGCCTGAAATGAAGAGATAAAACCCACTTCATGAATGCCCTCTTTCTCAGACGGCCAAGAGGTAGGACATGGACAGCCAAAGCCATAAGACCCTTTGGTCTAAGATGTGCGAATAAGCACGCTCGCTCCTTCCCTGAATTGTGAGAGGCAATTCATGAAGAAGAGAAAGCGCTCTTGCGACAAGCGCGCCCACGTTGTACTGGAATTCCACTCCAGACAGAAATATCACATTCTGGGCAGGAGTGAAATCGCTCTTGCTCACATTCACTCTTTAGCCAAGCAATGTGACATGAGTGAGCGCACGGGCAGTGTTTTGCATCACTTGTAATGCAGTTAGCTCCGGACACAGAAAAATATCACATTCTGGGCAGGAGTGAAAATGTTTTCTCTCACATTCACTCTGACGCCGAGCGCTGTGACGTGAGCGAGCACACGGGCAGTGTTTTGCATCACTTTCTCTCTTGAATAGGTTATAATCAGACAATCTTATATATGTCAGGATCTTGAGACCCGCTATTCTCAGCATGGCCACGCCTGCTCATGCACACAGAGAGATCATCCTAGGCTTGAGCGAGCCTGAAAGGGAGGACTCTGAATTCTTAGCACACACCTTGGTTGGCGAAACGAAAGAATTTCCTGTGCGGAGGATAAATGCTTATGTGAAAAAAAGCATCTTTTTAGATTGAATGATGTAAACCAATCGATTACTGAACATAAGAGAGAGCTGTGTGTTAACATTCTGAAATTGAATTTCCTCAAATGTTTGTTCAACACTGAGATCCAGAATAGGACGGAGAGAACCGTCATTATTTGGAACTAGGAAATAACTCTCGAGACACTCGAACCAACCCCTTTCTCGAGGATGAAGGAGCTTTTGCTTTCAGAATGTGAGCGGAGCTCTCTTCTGTATGAGAAGAGAGAACTCCATTGAAATGTAGGGCCTTTTGCAAACTGAAGTCTGAACCCCTTCGTTATTGTGTGAATCACCCATTCTGGAGCAGACAAAGACAGCCAGACTGTTACGTGATTCGCGAGCATCCCCACACAAACCGGAGAACTGCTTAGAGCTGCTAGTTCGGTCATTTATATAATATATAATTTGTAAGAAAAGTGTGAAGGGAGCTGTGTGGTGACACTGCTTGTGCACTTTTTCTCACTGTATTCCCCTCTGAAAATGGGGAAACACACACTGGGCAACATCGGGAACAGTGAAGCCCGTGCCAACACTGAACAGGTACCCCCTGACTCCACCGACAGAAAACCTCCGTTGTTTAAACGAGTGAACGGAAATTTGAGGGGCAGAACTGGTGTCCAGAGGGCTGGCTGTCCGTGAACTTGAACTCAAAGCCACCTGTGGCCGTGCAACAAGCCGGCTACTTACTCAGAGGGAGTGGGGTTAGGTTTTTTTTTTTTTCTCGGCTGCACAGAGGGCATCTGGCACGGCGCAGGCTTCCTAGGAAGAAAAGTTTGAAACCCTCGTCCTTCTCCTTATTGTCGCAGCGCTGCTGTATTAGCTCGATGGCAGGACCGAAGAGAGCCTGGTCAGGCTAGACCGGCACTTTGCTTTTCGCTGTCAGGGAGACCGGAAAAATTAGCCATGGTGCGTGCTCTCCTACGACGAGAGAGCCATAGAGCGCCGGCTTGTTCGGACAGTTTGACGGGCATTACGGAGAACGAAGTCATTCACCGTGAGTAACTCCTACCAGAGAAAGCGGGTGATGGCGACCCTTTCCCCAGCTGTTATCCCATCTCGACCAGCAGTTCGCTGGTAAGCGGATGGCAGGGAGGAGATGCTAAGGGCTCTTACCGCCAAAGCCGGGGCTTAAGAAGAGGCCTGATGAATGGACGCAGAAAAGGTGCATTTTGCACATGCAGAGAAGACGGGAAGAAGCTGCTTTCTAGGACCGGGGAGAGTCCGAGAAGTCTCCCGTCGTACGAGTCTTTTTCCTGGTCCGACGCATTTGAAGTGCTGGCCATTCGATAACTCGAGGAGAACCGATTAGGACAGAGCCGCAGGACCTTTAGCCTGAGGGGACTACAGATGATGGGATGGCCTCCTCGTCCTTCGAGCCGTAGAGAAGGCCTTTATTGTCCGCCTCCCCAGAGCCGGACGGCCCGTCAATGAAATGTGGATAGGTCGGCAAAATATCCTCAAAATGAGATCGCATTGATCGGCTCAGCTAAGAGAGGCTGCTCCACGGGAGGCCCCCGGCAGCACCCCGGTGTCGCCTTAATCCCATCCAAGTCAGACAACCCCGAGTTAGACAACACAAACTTGACAATCCCTGTGTGTCAGCCACCTTGAACCTCCGACGCAGGAGCGCGAATATTTATTTATATAATTCGATGGCTTTCTGCGCATGTTGAAGCCATGCAAACAACGCAAAAGGGATGGAGATCCCCAGCGGTGATGAGGGTGCCGCACGTGGCCAGGCAGGCTCGTGACAGGTTGTCCACGGTGGTAATCGGACTAGGTTTGGAATGAGCCAATAACAACGGACAATGGAAAAGGACAGGTAGGAGGCAGATAGCCTAGTAATTAGTGCGAGCATGGGCGGCTTGCAGAATAAAAACAGCTGACCTGGTAAATTTTTTTTTTTTTAGTTTATTTATTTTTAAAGCACTTTCAAAACAGCCTAGAGACTGACCAAAATGCTGTACATGAGGAGAATAATAAGTCCAATATAAAATCCAAAATAAAATAGGCTGCTCGATATAACAAGGACACACACAATTTGAAACAGAAATGAAAAACAACAAATTAACACGTTGAAGGCTAAGGAAAACAAATGAGTTTTAAGGAGAGATTTAAAAACTGATAAAGAGGGGGCCATTCTAAGTTGTACAGGCAAACTATTCCACAATCGTGGACAAGCACGCCTGGCGGAGGCTGATCCAGAGATGTGTCCTACAGCACTGCAGGACTGCTTCCAGGACACAGACTGGAACATGTTTAAAGAGGCGGCCACCTACAACAACCACACAGACCTGCAGGAGTACACCGAAACTGTGACTGCTTACATCAAAAAGTGCATAGATGATGTGACAGTCACCAAAACCATCACCACACGTGCCAACCAGAAGCCATGGATGACAGCAGAGGTTCGTGGGCTGCTAAAGACCAGAGATGAAGCATTCAGATCAGGAGATAAAGCAGCCCTCAAAACAGCAAGAACCAATCTGTCTCATGGCATCAAGAAGGCAAAACACCAGTATGCTAAAAAAATCAACAATCACTTCACAGACAGCAGAGACACTCAGACCCTATGGCAAGCCATTCAGACCATCACTGACTACAAGCCCCTGCCACAGGCCAGTGACGATGACACATCTTTACCAGAGGCACTCAACCACTTCTACTCACGATTTGAGATACAGAACGACACACCTGCACAGAAACTACTCACATCTCCAAATGACCAGGTACTCTGTCTCTCTCCAGTCGACGTAAGGAAGACCCTATCCAGGATTAACCCACGAAAGGCTGCGGGCCCTGACAACATACCTGGACGTGTACTGAAAGACTGTGCTGCACAGCTGACGGATGTCCTAACAGACATCTTCAACATCTCGCTGAGCCAGGCAGTCGTCCCCACGTGTCTCAAATCCACCTCCATAATTCCAGTACCAAAGAAGTCACCTGTGTCCTGTCTGAATGACTATCGTCCCATAGCACTGACCCCAATCATGATGAAGTGCTTTGAGAGGTTAGTCATGCAGCACATCAAGTCCAGTCTCCCAAACACGCTGGACCCACTCCAGTTTCCAAAGCGTCCAAACCGTTCCACAGACGATGCAATATCCACCACTCTCCACCTAGCTCTTACCCATCTGGAACAGAAAGACTCTTATGTAAGAATGCTGTTCATTGACTTCACCTCAGCATTCAACACAATAATCCCACAACAGCTCATCCACAAACTAAACCTGCTGGGCCTTAACACCTCCCTCTGTAATTGGATCCTGGACTTTTTAACTGCAAGACCTCAGTCAGTCCGTGTCGGCCGCAACACCTCCAGCACTACCACACTGAGCACAGGTGCCCCACAAGGCTGTGTGCTCAGCCCGCTGCTCTTCACGCTGCTGACCCACGACTGCACTGCCAAGTCCAGCTCCAACCACATCATCAAGTTTGCTGATGACACAACTGTGGTAGGCCTCATCAGCAACAACGATGAAACGCACTACAGAGAGGAAGTGGCACAGCTGGCTGAATGGTGTGGTGCTAACAACCTGTCCCTCAATGTGGGTAAGACGAAAGAGGTTGTGATGGACTTCAGGAGAAACTCTGTTGACCACCCCCCGCTGACCATCGACGGCTCAACCGTGGAGAGAGTCGGCAGCACTAAATTCCTGGGAGTCCACATCACAGAGGATCTCACCTGGACCACCAACGTCACGTCACTCAACAAGAAGGGACAACAGCGCCTCCACTTTCTCCGCCGGCTGAAAAGGGCAAGTCTCCCTCCACCCATCCTCACCACTTTTTACAGGGGCACCATTGAGAGTGTGCTGACCACCTGCATCACTGTCTGGTATGGGAACTGCAGTGCTGCTGACCGCAAGACCCTACAACGGACAGTGAACACTGCCGCAAAGATCATCGGTGCCCCTCTCCCCTCCATCCTGGACATTTTCCTTTCACGATGCTCCAACAAGGCCACCAGCATCGTGAAGGACGCCACCCACCCCTCTCACAACCTCTTCCAGCTCCTGCCATCAGGTAGAAGGTACCGGAGCATCAGAGCTCGCTCTGTCAGATTGCTCAACAGCTTTTTCCCCAGGCTGTGAGAGCTCTTAACTCCAATCCCCCTGTTCCCCTCTGAAACCATGAACACCTCAGCCCTCCCACCCCCCAACTCATTAAAAACTGTTGACAATTTTACTAAGTGCAATTCTGAATGTGCTACACACAGGTGAGTGGGCTATACAAACCACCTGTAGTAACGCACTCATCCCACTATATGCACACTAGACACTTTCTACAAACACTCCCTGCCACAAAGACTCTTAAGAAAATATATGTCTACTTGAACATTGCACTACAAAATAATACGTTTACTTGAGCATTGCACTACAAAATCTTTTTGCTCTATGCACTGTCTCCCACAAAATCTCTCTTCTGCACAATAATGTACAAAATATATATTTTTTCTGCACAATTTCATGTACATATATCTCTTTCGCACAATTTCATGTACAGTATTTATGTAAAGTTTTTGTACAGTCTCAGTTTGTGTATGTGTAGTCAACTAGGTATAGCAGTTATAGTATTTTTAGTATATGTATAGTCAGATAGTTAACTGTTGTATAGCTCTATTGTTTTTCCTATACTTGCATTGTTGTATGTTTATCTTATGTTTAACTAGTATGTAGCACCGTGGTCCTGCGAGACACGACATTTCATTCCACTATATGTCCACACATGTAGCAGAATGACAATAAAGCTCGACTTGACTTGACTTGTACTGTAGACGGTTAAGTGAATTCAAAACCAACGAGCTGTGAGTATATTTCAGAAGTCGCTAGAAGCGTATTTCAACTGAGGAAAGGTAGCGGCTATATGCGCTCAGTTAAGGGATGGCCATTGGGCATGTGCTTCTGTCTGTCAAGCCAGACTTGGTGCAATTGGATGCTTCTGCAGAGGTCAGGCGCGGATGCCCTTCCCATAGGTGGATCTCGAACACAAGATGATGAAAGAGAACCAGCCAGTGTTCAAACCTATTGCCTTACTTTAGCCCGATTCACAATGGTTAGCTTATAATAATGTTTTCTAATTTGAGTGGTACGGGTAGGTTTTCGAAGGAAATTCGAGCATGGCACTGCTTCATTATGTCACGTCTGTAAACATAAAGAAGTTTTCCCGGTTACTAGGCTATCGCATGTGAGGATCCTGCAGGTGGTGGATCATTTATAGCCTTTTCTCACAGCAGCTAGAATAATTAAATGTATCATTTTGATGGTGGATTGTAATCCAGAAAGGTGTTTATGAAACACGTGAATGAAATTCAATTCTATTCCAGTTTTAAATGTGCTTCTGATTACAGATAGCCTGAGATTACACAAGATTTGTATTTTAAAGACAACCAGTTCGAAGGGAGCATAATTTGCTTTTTGTTTAAAATAATTTCTTAATATGAAATTCGAATGGTATGACAATTAGAGATTAGACTGTACAGAAATTGAAATCTACACGCTAATACACACTATACTCATAGTCACGCAATGCTGATGTTGTTAACATTAATAATTTGAGAATAAAGTATAACAATAATAATAATTTGCACGGTTTGATGTGCTATGAGCTAAGCGATCATTAGATTAAATCACAATTGGTAGCGCAATTTATTGTAATGCTTTTTTTCCTCAGTTGGTCAGTGCAAACGTGGCAGACTTGTCACTTACTTGTTCAGATGACAATATACGGTGAAAATTCTGATTTGGGTCATATATTCCAAGACGTAGGCTAGAATCTGTGATTGCGAAGTACAGTAAATATCCACACCGGTGCGGTGACTGACCATAGACTGTAAAAAAAGATGGACGATGTATCTCCACTTCCTTCCACTATAGAAAATTGAAGCCAAAGCTTCTCAGTATGGCCGCTTCCATCTTGAGTAAATGACGTCATTTGGAGCCAGAGTCTGCGCAGTAGTGTCATGAGGTGGAGCCGCGGAATCAAAGTCCCACCCAAACTCCCGCAGACCCAATCACAAGATCACAATCATGACACCACACCCCGTTTTTATAGCATCAAATAACTTCCCAAAAGCAAACTTCTTAGAAAAACGAACACTTAAACATAAATCAGCATGATAAGAACTAACTCAAATGATGGAAACCATTTTTGGGAAAAAATTATTTGAAGTGTAATTTTATTATTTAGGCAAGGCAAGGCAAGTTTATTCATATAGCACATTTCATACACAATGGTAATTCAAAGTATTTTACATAAAATGAAGTAAAATAATCAAAAAAAAAAATCACAACAATAAAACAAGGAATTTAAAAACTTTTAAAATGATTTAAAAATTGATTTAAAATGAATTTAAAACAGTTAAAAATAGAAAATGATTATACATAAAATACAGTGCAATCAGTTCGGACGTAGCACAGTGCTCATTCAAAAAAATGCACAGCTAAACAGATGAGTTTTGAGTCTGGATTTAAATGTGACTAATGTTTTAGCACATCTGATCTCTTCTGGAAGCTGATTCCAACTGCAGGCAGCATAATAGCTAAAAGCAGACTCCCCTTGTTTTGTGTGAACCCTTGGTATTTCTAACTGACTCGATCCTAATGATCTGAGTGGTCTGTTAGGTTTGTATTCAGTGAGCATATCTGCAATATATATAGGTGATTTAAAAACGAGTAAAAGTTCATTAAAATCAATCCTAAATGTAACTGGAAGCCAGTGTAAGGACCTGAGGACTGGTGTGATATGCTCAGATTTTCTGGTTCTAGTCAGAATCCTGGGAGCAGGGTTCTGGATGAGCTGCAGCTGTCTAATGGTCTTCTTGGGAAGGCCGGTGAGGAGACCATTACAATAGTCCACCTTGCTGGTGATAAAGGCATGAACAAGTTTCTCCAAGTCTTGACTGGAAACAAAACATCTAATTCTTGCAATGTTTTTGAGATGATAGTATGCTGATTTAGTTACTACTTTGACATGACTACTGAAACTACGGTCTGTCTCCAGAATCACACCAAGATTCTTGACTTGATTTTTATTTGTTTGACCCCTAGAGTCAAGGTATGCATTCAACTTGAGAACTCCATCTTTGTTTGCAAATGCAATGACTTCAGTTTTCTCCTTGTTTAACTGGAGAAAGTTCTGGGACATCCAACTGTTAATTTCATCAGTGCATTGACAGAGGGAGTCAATGGGGCTGTAGTCATCTGGCGATAAAGCTAGGTAAATCTGGGTATCATCAGCATAGCTGTGATAGGCAATTTGGTTCTTTCTCATTATTTGACTTAGTGGGTGCATGTACAGGCTAAACAAGAGCGGTGCAAGAATTGAGCCTTTTGGGACTCCGCATGTCATGGACGTCCACTTAGACTTATGCTCTCCTATACTCACATAATAACCTCTCCCTTCTAAGTATGACCTGAACCATTTGAGTACCATCCCAGAAAGCCCGACCAAATTTTCCAGTCTCTCTAGAAGTATGTTATGATTGACCATGTCAAACGCAGCACTAAGATCTAGTAGTACCAGCACTGATATTTTGCTAGCATCAGAATTAAAGTGAATATAATTTATTATCTTAATGAGTGCTGTCTCTGTGCTGTGATGCGGTCGGAAACCAGATTGAAAATTTTTCAGGTATCCATTTCAGTTTAAATAGTTGTTCAGCTGATTAAAAGCTACCTTTTCAATAATCTTGCCTATAAAAGGAAGATTTGATATTGGTCTATAGTTACTCAATATGGTGTTATCAAGATTGCTCTTTTTCAGAAAGGGCTTAACAACTGCAGTTTTCATGGAATTTGGAAAAGTCCCAGAAAGAAGTGAGGCATTCACCACTTCTAAGAGATCTGCTTCTAAACAGTTAAGCACACTTTTGAAAAAAGATGTGGGAAGTGAGTCAAGATAGCAGAATGACGATTTAAGGTGCTGTACTATTTCTTCCAAAATTTTGCTATCAATTGCTTCAAAAACAGACATAGTAACTTCTTTTTTAAATTGTAGTCGAATCTGTCTGACCTCTGCATAACTTGAGGGTGTGCTAATCGCCTTTTTGATATTATTGATCTTCTCAGAAACGAAGGAAGCAAACTCATTGCATTTGCTGTCGGAGAGCATTTCACTGGTAATCTGACGCGAAAGTGAATCGCCACATCCGCTCAGCTTTTCTGCATTGGCTTTTCATACACTGTACTGCTGTTGATTTTCTCCAGGGTGCTTTTTGTCTGACAGTTTTCTTGCTGACTTTCACAGGAGCAATATCATCAATAACATTCTTAACTTTTGAGTTAAAGGAATCAAGGAGAAGATCAAAAGAGTCTGCAGAAATGCTTGGTGTTAAAGATATAGCCTTCATAAATAGCACACTAGTATGTACTACATCCTTAATAACAATGGATTAAATGTTTAAACCTCAACTGATGAGTAAATCTAGAGTGTGTCCTCAATTGTGTGTAGGTCCATGCACATGCTGAATCAGGACAAAAGTGTTTAAAACAGTTATAATTTCTTTTGTAGTTTTGATTTCTGCATTATCTATGTGAATTTTACAATCCCCTGCAATAGCAAAGCAGTCAGACTCTGAGGAAATCATTGATAACAGTTCTGTAAACTCTTTAACAAAGGCTGGAGAGTATTTTGGAGGCCTGTAAATAATGATAAACAGAATGCGTGGAGCACCTTTCAGCACAATACCTAGATATTCAAAAGACAAGTACTGACCAAATGACACTTGCTTGCATTGATAAACATCTTTAAATAGAGCAGCTACACCTCCATCTCCCCTAACAGTCCTGCAGACACTTATAAATGTAAAGTTAGGAGGGGCTGTTTCATTGAGGACTGTTGCACTGCAGCTCTCTTCTAGCCATGTTTAGTTTAAAAACATAAAATCCAGGTTGTTTGTGGTTATTAAGTCATTTATCAGAAATGATTTATTTTTTATTGAGCGAATGTTTAAAAATGCTAACTTGATGACATTACTTTTTGTCTCTACAGCAATCTTTAGATTTAGATTAGATTAGATGGGTCAGCCATACGTGATAAAACAGAAATAGAGAAAGCTACAGGCACACTGGGTTCCCGCTTGTTCTGTAAGCATTTGTGAATGTTCCTGCTATCATAGCGGGGACCTGACACAAATCACTGAGAGCTGCTATCAGTTGTTTTTGGTTCACCTACAGCAGATGTAGGAGGGTTTGGGCCCTGGCGTTGTGGCAACGGCTGGAAAGCTCTCAAAGGAAGAGGAGGGGAAGCTGAGCCCACAGGCTTTGGTGGATGTGGGGCCCGCCATTTTTTAGTTGGTATCTGGGGGCTTATTTAGTTTGTCTCACGTCCCATTAGATAACATGGGGAGGGCAGGGTTTATGACCTATACTGCAGCCAGCAACCTGGGGGCGATCAAAACGTTCTGGCTTCACTTTCAGGACTCGTGCAGCACCCTTGTGACTGACAGCCACACACACTCCTCAAAACATTAGATTCATCCATGCTGGAGCCATGAAAGCGCACAACCCACGCAAGGAAGATAATTCCGCAAGCAGCTGCAATTGCAGATTTTCAAACAGAGATGGCGACAAAGAGGCAAAACTTACGGACTGCAGCTTTACACCGTGTGCCAAATTATTAGGCAAGTTGATATTCTGGTCATATTTTTTTCCAAGAACATTTTACCAATTCCAAACTACATCAATCTTAATAACTACTCTTGAAGGACCAGCACCACATCCTCTTGTACCCCTGTTTGAAGAATTGATCTTCCAGAATCTGGCAGTAAGTTTTAGTAGCTCATATTAGTCAACCTCTGCAAGACAGACTTTTCAGGATAGGAGATGGAGTAAAAATGAGCTCCTAAAACGTACTGCCAGATTCTGGAAGATAAATTCTTCAAACAGTGGTACAAGAGGATGTAGTGCTGGTCCTTCAAGAGTCACTCAAAACTTATCTGTCTATAAAGCCTATGAAAAATCAGTCTTAATGTATTTCACAACACTTCAGCATGCTATTCTTATTAAGTAATCCTTTTTTAGGATTTTTTTACCCAAGCAAAGTCCCTGACAACCTGACGCATTGCACTTGTGGAGACCCCAGGAAGGTTGCAGTTCTGGAAAATGATGGCGGTGGAGACTAAATGGTTCCTGATGGTTTCTCACTTAATTCCTCACCTTAATTCTTCATTCTTTTGCAGTTAACAAGTGTCTTTTCTTCTCCACCTGTTTTTTCTGACTCTGCTGACCCAATGACCATTTCGCTGCCCAATGGTCATGCCCTAACTTTTCAAATTCTATTATTGCATTAGTATTGCATCCTTCTCATGGGCATTTAATTTTTTCTGAGTTAAATCTCTTTTTTTTTGGCTCATTTTATCTGTAAAAGAAAACCTGCCTAATAATTCGGCACACCTGAAACTGAGGAGTTTTTGACTTCCAGCCTTCATGGACAATTATATATCACTTATAAATGATTAAATACAAAGTCAATAGAAGTTATTAAGATTGATGTGGTTTGGAATTGGTCAAATGTTCTTGGAAAAAAATATGACCAGAATATCAACTTGCCTAATAATTCGGCACACGGTGTAAGAAATGATTGTCTTGCTTCTGCTAAATAAAATAGTCCGATGTACGGTTGGAATTACGCCTGTAATTTCAAAGTGAACCCTACTCTTAAAATGGCTCTTTTATTTCCTTCTTGGACAACCAACCAATCACAGTCTTCAAAAGACTGTGTCATAGCTAGCAACGGGGTCAGCCCCGCCTCCTCACTAAGATAAAAGTTTTTGTCTTTTCCTTGCTCAGAGTTGCTCTTAGATTGGTCCTGAATCACTCTTAAGCTAAGACTCCTAGTTAGAAATTATTAAGATAAATTAGGAGCTCTCTCAGAGGAATCTTAGAATATTTAAGAATATGGGCCCAGAACCAGGCCCGTAGCCAGCTATGAGGCCACCGAGGTCCGGACCTCTGTAAATGTTTAATGTTCAAAAATAAAATTTCTCTGAATGACTAATTTGCTGTTAAACTCCTCATATGAATGTCTGCAATGACATATATAATTCAGTTTAGACAGTTTGCAAGAATTTTAGCGTCCATGATATGAAAATTATCGTTGCGAGATGCTGACGAAGTAAACGAGTCTCTTTGAGAGAGTTGTGAGCGCAGCCTCCGAAGGATCAGAAAGCTCTCAGATTTCATCAAAAATATCTTAATTTGTGTTCCGAAGATAAATGGAGGTCTTAGGGGTTTGGAACGACATGAGAGTGAGGAATTAATGACAGAATTCTCATTTTTGGGTGAACTAACCCTTTAATGACATGTTTTTTC
Organism: Spinibarbus caldwelli; assembly: GCA_039654775.1. Taxonomy (NCBI): domain Eukaryota; kingdom Metazoa; phylum Chordata; class Actinopteri; order Cypriniformes; family Cyprinidae; genus Spinibarbus; species Spinibarbus caldwelli. The sequence continues at coordinate 19,322,165 of CM077253.1, read as the reverse complement.
ATTGGTCTAATTTGGCAAGTAAAGGTTAATGTCTTAAATTTTAAATGTAATTTTTTTTTTTTTTAAATTTTGTATGTTTGTAAGTAACCACAGTTCAGTGGCTAAAATTTATTCAACAAGTTGTGGTTGAATTGGAGTTATGGTCAAATTTGACAAATAAATGTTTAATTAAAATAATGTGTTTTGTTTATCATTTTGTTATATTTATTGTAAAGTACTAACAGAGTAAATGGTAAATACAGTTAAAAATATACAGTGGGTACGGAAAGTATTCAGACCCCCTTAAATTTTTCACTCTGTTATATTGCAGCCATTTGCTAAAATCATTTAAGTTCATTTTTTTTCCTCATTAATGTACACACAGCACCCCATATTGACAGAAAAACACAGAATTGTTGACATTTTTGCAGATTTATTAAAAAAGAAAAACTGAAATATCACGTGGTCCTAAGTATTCAGACCCTTTGCTGTGACACTCATATATTTAACTCAGGTGCTGTCCATTTCTTCTGATCATCCTTGAGATGGTTCTACACCTTCATTTGAGTCCAGCTGTCTTTGATTATACTGATTGGACTTGATTAGGAAAGCCACACACCTGTCTATATAAGACCTTACAGCTCACAGTGCATGTCAGAGCAAATGAGAATCATGAGGTCAAAGGAACTGCCTGAAGAGCTGAGAGACAGAATTGTGGCAAGGCACAGATCTGGCCAAGGTTACAAAAAATTTCTGCTGCACTTAAGGTTCCTAAGAGAACAGTGGCCTCCATAATCCTTAAATGGAAGACGTTTGGGACGACCAGAACCCTTCCTAGAGCTGGCCGTCCGGCCAAACTGAGCTATCGGGGGAGAAGAGCCTCGGTGAGAGAGGTAAAGAAGAACCCAAAGATCACTGTGGCTGAGCTCCAGAGATGCAGTCGGGAGATGGGAGAAAGTTGTAGAAAGTCAACCATCACTGCAGCCCTCCACCAGTCGGGGCTTTATGGCAGAGTGGCCCGACGGAAGCCTCTCCTCAGTGCAAGACACATGAAAGCCCGCATGGAGTTTGCTAAAAAAACACCTGAAGGACTCCAAGATTGTGAGAAATAAGATTCTCTGGTCTGATGAGACCAAGATAGAACTCTTTGGCCTTAATTCTAAGCGGTATGTGTGGAGAAAACCAGGCACTGCTCATCACCTGTCCAATACAGTCCCAACAGTGAAGCATGGTGGTGGCAGCATCATTCTGTGGGGGTGTTTTTCAGCTGCAGGGACAGGACGACTGGTTGCAATCGAGGGAAAGATGAATGCGGCCAAGTACAGAGATATCCTGGACGAAAACCTTCTCCAGAGTGCTCAGGACCTCAGACTGGGCTGAAGGTTTACCTTCCAACAAGACAATGACCCTAAGCACACAGCTAAAATAACGAAGGAGTGGCTTCACAACAACTCCGTGACTATTCTTGAATGGCCGAGCCAGAGCCCTGACTTAAACCCAATTGAGCATCTCTGGAGAGACCTAAAAATGACTGTCCACCAACGTTTACCATCCAACCTGACAGAACCGGAGAGGATCTGCAAGGAGGAATGGCAGAGGATCCCCAAATCCAGGTGTGAAAAACTTGTTGCATCTTTCCCAAAAAGACTCATGGCTGTATTAGATCAAAAGGGTGCTTCTACTAAATACTGAGCAAAGGGTCTGAATACTTAGGACCATGTGATATTTCAATTTTTCTTTTATAATAAATCTGCAAAAATGTCAACAATTCTGTGTTTTTCTGTCAATATGGGGTGCTGTGTGTACATTAATGAGGAAAAAAAATGAACTTAAATGATTTTAGCAAATGGCTGCAATATAACAAAGAGTGAAAAATTTAAGGGGGTCTGAATACTTTCCGTACCCACTGTATATAAGTAAAAAAGTAAATATAGGACATTGTATATACTCAATTAATTATTAAATCTACACATTTTTTTGTGTTTCGGATTTACTATTGAATTACTATTGCATTGCATAAGGATTTTAATTATATTTACTAAATGTTATATCTGAGATTAATTAATCTAATTATTTGAATTAAATCTACTCGGTTTTTTGTTTCGGATTTACTATTGAATTGCATAAGGATTTTAATTATATTTACTCAATTATATTTATGAGATTAATTAATCTAATTATTTGAATCTACTTAATTTTTTTTAGTATGTTTTGATTTAGAATTACTGTTGGATTGCTTAAGGATTTTAATTATACTTACTCAATTATATTTATGAGATTAATTAATCTAATTATTTGAATCTACTTAATTTTTTTAGTTACGTTTACTTAATTCTTAAAGTATATTTCAGTGATTTCACAACTTTAAAATCCACTTTTTTTTGTGTAAAAATGTTTCACCAAAAAACTTGAGATCATAGTAAAACTTTTTACAGTGTACTGAAATGAAATGAAATGCGCAAACACTAGCCATGAAGAAGTCTGTTATGTCATTCAGTGTAGTAGTTAAATTTTCACAAATCATGTTATAAACATTCATAAGAGCACTAGACAAAGTTATCAGTTATGTAGCAATGGTTATAACAGTAATATATTGTTGCATGAATAATAAACAACTGATAAAATTATCCATCCCTAACTATAGCACTGTATTAACAAATTTTGATGCAATAAATAGGGAATGATTTAAAAATGATCACCCCTCCAAAACAGAACACATCTTTCACAAACATCTACAAGTCTGTCTCTTTTAAAGTGTTTATAATGTATATAAAGAGTTGTATTTGTATTTGTTTGTTCCCACTGGACCTCACTAATTTTCAAAGCCTGGCTACGGCCATGCCCAGAACTTTAAGTATACTGCTCTGACCCTTCTTGGCACTGAGTGTACAAGTTCATGACAAATTTTCACATCTGTCCTGTTTAACTCCTGGAGGACGACCTCCTTAAATGCTCTGGTCTTTAATGGGGAGTTTTGCTCAGCTCGTCACAACAGAATCCCCCACAGCTGCTCAAGAGCATTAAAATTGAGTGAAATACATGTCCACTGAAGGATTTTCACCTTGGGAGAATGAATATCTTCATTGTCATGCTGAAAAAATGCCCAATAACGCAGGGAATGAGGGGAGGGTAGCATCTTCTGTTTCAAGTTTTTGTATTACATCACACAGTAGTGTGTTAATTCATGACAGCGTTGATAAAGCACAACTCCCTCACACCTTCAGCACTCACTCATCCCTATATAAAAGCTTTACCACCACTGAACGTCACTGTAGGTACCAAGCACTTCTCACTGTACTCCTCCTTTAGCAACACCAGAACATTTTGGATGCTTTTGGTTCCAAAATGATTGACTTTGTCTCTTGAGACCAGAGTATGGATTCCCAGAAGTCTCTATTTTGTAAATATGGGCCTTGGAAGATGTTAAATGAGTTTATTTTGCTTTGGCTACAGTGGGTAATTGTAGTGGTGACAACAACCATGCATGTCACTTCTGCAGGCTGCATCATACTCTGTGAGATAAAGTGTCACTCTTTTCATAGCTTTTGCCGGCTCTGAGACACTTGCATGTTATTTCTCCTGCTCTTTTTCTAGCAAAAATTCACTCATCACTAAATGAAAACTTAAAGTGAAGATCTGATTATTTCAGGAGCCTTGTCACAAGTCCATTGTTTTTGAATGTCGGTGCTACTTCTGCTGTATTTTCACACTTAAAACAATAATTTGGTATTCCTCTTGTACCATTGTCCTCTTTTATGCTAAGAAATAAGTCACCTGGCAGTTCTCTCCCAAGTGGTTCCACTGCTGCCAGCATTAAGTCTGAGTATGATTCAGTGGGCTATATAACAATTTTAATTGTCAGGAAATTACTTGTCTTTAAAAGTTTTGGTTCAATATACTTACCTGTTGATCAAAAATAGCCTTAAACCTATACACTTTTTTTTTTTTTTTTTTTAGTTTTATTTAGTAACTTTCAGGAGTGTATACTCATTTTTGCAACACAACATTTTATCACTTTGATAAGAAAATCTTATTTTGCTGAATAATTTTGACATTCTTCTTTGGTAATTGATCAAGCAGGCTTGTTGGAACATTATATCTCCAATGAACCCTAACATGTCATCTAAGTAAAGAGTAATTACTGAATTAGTTTTAGAGGCGGTGTACTCATTTATGCTGTGCACTGTATATATATATATATATATATATATATATATATATATATATATATATATATACAAAACTTTTTAGACAATCAATACCCTCTGTTTGCTAAATTTAACATACCTTTTGGTGCTCTCCACACCTGGTGCCACAATCTTTTTAGTGGCCCTGAATTGTCCCGGTTTTAGGGTGGTTTGGTGACGTGGTGGGATAAATGGTTTTCTTCTTTTTATACTCCCACAGCACCTGCCATAGGGTGATGATCTTGATGCACTCTTCTCCAGTCAAGGCCAGACGGCGGTATCTGAGTCTAACCAAAAACTCTGCCAAGTCCTGCAACGGCTCCATAACCCTCAATGGTCCAACAGGTCCAACAGAATCCTAAAATGAAAGATAATTTAGGAACTTTTGATAGCAGCAATGAATACAAATATTCACATGAAAGCACAGCCAACATAACTCAGATTTTGTTTACACCCATGCAAATGTACATTAAAAAAGAAACAGGGCCCTTACATCATGTGAAGTGTTCTCTTCAGATGTTGGAAGATCAGATTCTGCATATAATTGGTCCACTGGCACTACATGAAAAAGGTAAATATTTAGTTTAAATTTGTATTTATGTCTTTCAACATGACAAATATACATTTAGAGTTAGTGTGACAACAAATACCGAAACCTTCTGCTGGACTGTGACCTGCTGATGGAATGACCTCCTGATCTCAATTTGAACAGCTGAGTCTTTAGCCATTTTCAAAAAACATCTAAAGACACATCTTTTCAGCCAGCACCTGACAAACACTAGCACTTACCTATTCTATTCTATTCTATTCTATTCTATTTATAAAAAAAAAAAAAACATAGCTATGTGTACTGTGCTAGACTTACTGAGACTTGTCGTTTCACTTGTTTACTGTTACTCTCTCGTTGGTCTGATTGCTTCTATTGTTCTCCTCATTTGTAAGACACTTTGGAGAAAAGCATCTGATTAATGATTAAATGTAAATGTAAATGCCTTAGGGCAACACTGTGCAGTATAAGTCTTAACACATAGCAAAAAGCCAAAAACCATAACTCTGGTGGGACGCCAACCCACAATCTTTGAATGGCCTCACCCGGCAGTGTAGAAGTCCAATGCGCTATCCATTGTGCCACAGAGCTCATCAGTGTGGCAGGGTGGGGCACGTGAAGGCTTTTCTTCGGGATTTCTGCCCATCCAGCTGGGTGAGGCTCAATTGAAGCCCGATTCAAAGAAGCAAAGGCACAGCCAGGGTATCCTTGCCAACGACAAGATTATAAAGCACAAAAGCACCGACGGGACTCAAACCCAGGATCTCTTGTTTACAAGACAGTCCCTTTGACCAGCTAAACCACGGCGCCTCGCTGTTGTGACGCGTTTCCCTGGGGTGCTATGCTTCAAAAGCAGATGAAGGGTGGCTATTAAAAGCACACACTCAAAGACTGCTGTGTCAAGGTACACGGGCGGACGACCAAAGGCACCTCTGGGATTCAAATCCAGGATCTCCTGTTTACTAAACAGGTGCTTAAACCAGCTAAGCCACGGCACCGGCCTTCATGGTTGGCCTCTGGGATGGCGACTCAGAGGATCACAGCATCCAGAGAAGCAGCCACAGGTTCATGGTCCAGGCACTGGACAGCTTAAAAGTCTCAGTTGACAACACAGAGCCCTACATTGTTATGCCCGTCCAACGTCGTGAGGTCACACGCTCTATGGGCAGGAAGGACAGTTGCGCAGGTCTCTGCACAACTGACATGTGGTTTGAAAAGCAGAGGAACTGTGAGGGTCTCGTGTCCAGCATTCTTCGGCAGCAGCTGAGGGGTGGTTTGCAAACGAAACTGCCTGCTGCCATTGCACTCCATTCTCAGAAAGAAAAGCCCAAGGAGGTGCCCAAGCTCCACCAAATGCACTGCTGGGATTCGAACCCAGGAACTCCTGTTTACTAGATAGTCACTTTAACCAAGTGAGCCACAGTGCCAATCTGCATGTTTGGCTTCTGGGAGGGTGGCTCAGAGGATCAAAGCATTCAGAGAAGAGGCCACCAACCCAGCGCTGCATGGCCTAAAAGAGTTTCACCTAACTGAAATGGTTCTTGGCCATGTATTAACGCCTTTTGATTTGATTGGCATTATGTAAATGAATACGTTTTAGAACAAGAGGCCTCAAAACAGTTTTTGCTGCCTGAGGGCAATATTGTGCAGTATGGGTTTAAAAAAATGCCAAAAGCTGCGACTCAAACCCACAACCTTTGAATGGCTTCATCTGGTAGTTTAGAAGACCAACGCACTATCCATTGCGCCACAGAGCCCATTGGCATGGCCGGGTGGGCCACGTGAAGGTTTTTCTTCCGGGTTTGTGCCCGTAAAGCTGGGTGAGGTTTGCACGCTCTGCGCACAGGAAAGATAGGTTCTCGGGTCTCTCTGTAACTGATGCCCGGTTCAAAAAAGACCAACCACCAGCAAGAAGGCACTGCTGGGATTCGAACCCAAGATCTCCTGTTTACAAGACAAGCGCTTTGACCAGCTAAGCCACGGCGCCTCGCGGTTGTGGTGCATTTCCCTGGTGTGCTATCCTTCAAAAGCAGCTGAAGGGTGGATACTAAAAGCACACGCTCCGCAAGGGCCGCTGTGTCGAGGCACACAGGCAGACAGCCAAAGGCACCGCTGGGATTCAAACCCAGTTTACTAGACAGGCGCATTAACCAACTAAGCCACAGCACCAGCCTGTGCGTTTGTTTTCTGGGAGGGCGACTCAGAGGATTACAGCATCCAGACGAGATGCCAATGGTTCGCGGGCCAGGTGCTGAACAGCTTAAAAGTCTCTGTTGACAAATCAGTCGGGCTGGTTTGGAAATAGAACCACCTGCTGCCCTTTGAACGCCTCGGTATCCCTTTTTGCGGTCCGATCTCGGAAAAGTAAACACTTGAGGGTCACAAAGGCGCCGCTGGGATCTGAACCCAGGATCTCCTGTTTACTAGACAGGCGCTTTAACCAACTAAGCCACGGCACCAACCAGCACTTTTGCCTTCTGGGAGGGCGGCTCAGTGGATCAGGCTGGACAGCTTAAAAGAGATTGCTAACAACTTTCTTTTGCCTTAGGGCAACACTGTGCAGTATAAGGCTTAACACAAAGCAAAAAGCCAAAAGCAAAAGCCATGATTCTGGTGGGACTCAAACCCACAACCTTCAAATGGCCTCAACCAGTAATCTAGAAGTCAAACGCACTACCCATTGCACCACAGGGGCCCCACACCTTGAGGTTGCACGCTCTGTGGGCAGGAAGGACAGGTGCGCAGAGGCACTATTAGGGACTCGTGTCTAAGAAAAAACCCGCAAATCCACCGGTTGAGAGGCACCAATCTTTTATTTACAAGACAGGCACTTTGACCAGCTAAGCCATGGCGCCCAGCCAAAGAGCTGCCTTAGCCCGGGCCAGCATTCTTCAGCAACAGCTGAGGGGTGGTTTGCAAACGAAACTGCCTGCCAATGCACTCCATTCTCAGAAAGAAAGGCCCAAGGAGGGGCTCGAGCTCCGCTAAAGGCAGCGCTGGGATTCTAAGCCACGGCGCCAACCTGCAACTAAGCCACGGCGCCAACCTGCACACTCGGCCTCTAGGAGGGTGAATCAGAGGATCACAGCATCCAGAGAAGAGGCCAACAACCTAGCGTTGCACAGCCTAAAAGAGTTTGACCTCACTGAAATGGTTCTTGGCCATGTGTTAAAACCTTTTGATTTGATTGGCATTATGTAAATGATTATGTCTTAGAACGAGAGGCCTCACAACAGTCTCTGCTGCCTGAGGGCTTTTCTTTTCTTCTGTGCCCATCAAGCTGGGTGAGGTTTGAAAGCTCTGCAGACAGGAAAGACAGGTCTCTCTGTAATTGATGCCCAGTTCAAACAAGCAACAGTACAGTCAAGGTCTCCTGGCCAACGACGAGCTTACAGAGAACAACCACCAGCGAGAAGGCACCACTGGGATTTGAACCCAGGATCTCGTGTTTACAAAACAGGCACTTTAACCAGCTAAGCCACGGCGCACACCTGTGTTAGCCCGGGCCAGCATTCTTCAGCAGCAGCTGAGGGGTGGTTTGCAAATGAAACTGCCTGCTGCCATTGCACTCCATTCTCAGAAAGAAAAGATCAAGGAGGTGCCCGAGCTCCACCAAAGGCACCGCTGAGATTCAAACCCACAACCTTTGAATGGCCTCATCTGGTAGTCTAGAAGTCCAATGCACTATCCATTGCGCCACAGAGACCGTCTGGTTGGGTTACATGAAGGCTTTTCTTCCGGGTTTGTGCCCATCAAGCTGGGTGAGGTTTGCACGCTCTGTGAACGGGAAAGATAGGTCCTCGGGTCTCTGTGCAATTGATGCCCGGTTCAAAAAAGAGCAACCACCGGCAAGAAGGCACTGCTGGGATTCGAACCCAGGATCTTCTATTTACCAGACAGGTGCTTTGACCAGCTAAGCCACGGTGCTAAGCCAAAGAGCTGCATTAGCCCAGGCCAGCATTCTTCTGCAACAGCTGAGGGGTGGTTTGCAAACGAAACTGACTGCCATTGCACTCCATTCTCATAAAGAAAAGCCCAAGGAGATGCTCGAGCTCCGCTAAATGCACCGCTGCGATTCGAACCCAGGATCTCCTGGGCCCAGTTTGTCAAAAAATGTAATCTGGATCAAATTGATCCGGATTTCGAAATCCCAGTTCAATTTGTACTTCTGTTCTTTTGGTTTCCCGTTTCAGAAGCAACTCATAGCTGTCACCATCCTGGTTTGTAGCTGAGGAACGTTTGCGTTTTCTTGTAGGAACGTCTTGGACTGTCTTCATTACATCCACTGGGGATCTATCTTCCTCCTCACTCACTGTAGTTAAGTCCAGGACAAACATTTCCTCTGCAGGAGAATTTTGTTCGCATTCTTCTGAAGTCCTAGTCTCTGTAATTGTGGCCTCTCCATCTGCTTCTATGCCTTCAATGCCATGCAGAGCCTCTGATTTTTCTCCTCCTATGATATCAAGGACCATATCAGTGAAATCACCCCTCTTATATGGCTTGTTACCTGTTTGGGGGTTCTTGGCTTCAGTAAGGTCTTTCGTTGCCTTGGCCCTAAGGTTCTTCCATCGCAACATAACTTGTTTTATGGTCCTCTTTTGGCCAGACCCCATGGCATTGACATGATTGGTTATGTCCTCACAAATGTTGTGTTCTCCTTTTTTGGTCACTTCTCCACTCTTTGCAGAGCTGAAACCTCCAACTATTGAGGCAAAATTGGCCCGAACACCCTCCAACAGTGCACAGGTTTCTTCCACAGTGAAATTAGGCCCTTTTGAGTCCATGGTTCCAACTCTTTGGTGTAGCCAACACTGATCTTAAAAGCCTTGAGCATGATTGCTTTGGCTTGTGCTCAATTAGGCTTACACCAATCAGCTCATTGCTGGTTAATGGGTGACACCACTTAAACACATCATGTCTTTGCACCCATTTCTCTTACCCTACAGAGGCATCCACATGGCGGGTATTGTTCATCGTTACCGTAGGAGAAGGTACCGTCAAAGGGTGCATGCTGAGCATGCCAAACCACTTGAGCAATACACATCAGAAGAACTGTATGCACATTTTCGCTTTGGGAAAGATGACATTAAGTACATTGCAGATCTTGTCAGGCCAACACTCCAACACCAAACCCAAAGGAGTCATGCTTTATCCGTGGATGAACAGTGCTTAATCGCTCTGCGCTTTTACGCATGTGAGACTTCCTACCAAGTAATTGGTGACAATATGGGAGTGAGAAAAGCAACCGTGAGTAGGTGAAGGTGAAGGTGGTGAAGGCTATGTCAGTAGCACTGGGCAGTCTGATCAATCAATTTGTTTCCTTTCCCAAGGATGACCAGACAGCTCAGATTAAGCACAAGTTTTTTCAAATGGGGAACATGTCTAGCACTATTGGTGCTATTGATTGTACTTATGTGCATATCCAAGCACCTTGTGAAAGGGAGTGGGAGTATGTCAATCGAAAGGGGAGGCACAGCATCAACATCCAACTTGTGGGCAACACCTCATAATAACCAACTGTGTTGTGAAATGGGAAGGGTCTGTCCATGATGCACATATTCTAAGAGAAAGTGCACTATACAGACAGCTTCAATCCCACCGACCAAATGGCATAGTATTGGAAGACAGCGTGTATCCACTCCTACCATGGCCAATGACCCCTTTTCCAGTTGCAAACACACCTGAGCAGGCACGCTTCAACTCCTCACATTGCAAAACAAGATGTGCCATTGAACGCTTAAATGGAGCCCAGAAGAGAGAGTTTGCGTGTCTTAACTACTTGCGAGTACAACCCAAGGTGGCATTCAACATAATCCTTGCCTGTATTGTTTTGCATAACATCGCCACCAGGCGTCATGTCCCTCTTGATGACAATTTTGATGGACCTGAGCCTGATGTAGAACCAGAACAGCAGCCAATGTTCTTACCTAATGAAGGACACACTGGACATGCAATTAGAGACGCAATTGTGAGAAATTACTTTTAACTAGGCTACTGAATGACTGAGTATATTTGTTGTTGTCATTGCCATTAATATACTGTGGAATTATAGAGCTGTGAGCAACATTGACATTTATTTGACAGCTGATAGCTTTGAGATTTTTTTTGTTTTGTTTACCATATCTCATTAGATGTGACATGGTTCATATATCCTTCAAATATGAAGAAATGTATATATCATCAGTAAACATTGATTTTGTGATCATTCACTTAAAAAAAACCTCCCTGATTTTATTTGGTTCGAAAAATCACAACTGAATCCACCCTTCTGATGGGATCAGTATAATCCTGTTCTTTTGGATCAAATAGATCCCAAACCGAGTTCAAAGTTTTGAATAACCCAAAGGGCAGGTTTGATCCAGATCAAATGTAAGATCGTATTACATGCTCTGATCTTAGTTCAGAATCCCTCTTTTGCTTTTGAAAAACCCATTTTCAAGATTTGATCCAATCTGTGATCCGAAATCCCACTGGATTACTTTTGAACAACTGGGCCACGGCGCCAACCTGCACACTCGGCCTCTAGGAGGGAGAATCAGAGGATCACAGCATCCAGAGAAGAGGCCAACAACCTAGCGCTGCACAGCCTAAAAGAGTTTGACCTCACTGAAATGGTTCTTGGCCATGTGTTAAAACCTTTTGATTTGATTGGCATTATATAAATTAGGGCTGCACGATATATCGTTTCAGCATCGATATCGCGATGTGCGCATCCGCGATAGTCACATCGCAGGATGTGCGATGTTTAGTAGGCCTGATCGTTATATTTATACTGATCGTTTTCTTTGCTCACACACAGAAACCGTGTCTACTCCGGACGCGACAGCTGCACAGAGATACCCATTTTTAAATAAATTTAGTAGCAGAGCTACTGCAAGCGATTTTCAGTGCTGGAAATCCATTTATCCTTTGTTGAAACTTCCGCGTCGTCGAGGAGAACACATCACGGATGTTTAGCAACGGCAGGCGCCAGGAAAGCGCAAGCTCCCGAGCGCTTTGGAAAGGAGGAGGAAGTGGCGCGGCGGGAGTTTTCCACGTGTTTACAGATGTGAACGGCCCCAAAGTCTTTCTACACTGGATGCGACAAAGCGACCGTTGCCAATCGTGCCAACTTCGTGTCAGTACGTCATAAATAGAGCGAGGCATATCAGTTTACTGGCGGGGATTCGTCGTGTCGCGCCGCATCCAGTGTAGTACGACACATATGCGCGAAACCGTGTCAAAATGCATGTCTCCAAGTATCCTTGTAAAAAAAAAAAAACAAAAAAAAAACAGTTGCTTATGTCTTAGGTAAACAATTGAGAAAGAAAGAGGATAACAATAACAGCAGTTTAATGTCACTGTTGCTTTCTGTGTCATAATCAAACAACAAAACAGAGAAAAATCACTTTTGTAGCTTTAACACAGATTTATTAGATTTAATTTATACAATGAAGACTGTGTTATGCAGTGTTATTTTACATTTTATTATTAAATTTCTGCACCTGAATACTGTTGGACTTGCCTTAAAAATACAAAGCACTGTTTATTTCATTTGTATCTTCGTTCTATTATATTTATCCATGCTTGTAAATTGTTTATTTCCTATGCTGATTTACTCACTTACAAAATCAATATTTTTTTTCTCTCCAAATAGAGCTATTCAAGTAATTTGGTGATTTTTTTTTTTTTTTTTTCATATCGCAATATATATCGCAGAAAAACAAAATATCGCAATATGAGTTTTTTCCAATATCGTGCAGCCCTAATATAAATGAATACGTTTTATAACAAGAGGCCTCACAACAGTCTCTGCTGCCTGAGGGCTTTTCTTCCGGGTTTGTGGCCGTCAAGCTGGGTGAGGTTTGCAAGCTCTGCGCACAGGAAAGACAGGTCTCTCAGGTCTCTGTGCAATTGACGCCCGGTTCAAACAAGTGACGGCACAGTCAGGGTCTCCTGGCCAATGTAGGAATTTAATATGTATATAGAGACTATCCCACAATGAGATATCAAATTACTCTAAGAAGAATCTAAAATCTTCCCCCTCTCCGAACCATCACGAGTGCTAAGTAATTATCACTAGCACGTGACGTCAATATCCTGAGTTGGTTTCCTGTCTCGACTAACTCAATCAACAAAACACAAAGAACTTTTTGTATGCATAACTGCAAGGGTCTTTCTCGCAACCCGTGGAAGCCTCGTGATCTAATCAGCATGTATGGATTATGAACTGATGTATCTCCGGCCCCCCCCAGAACCGCCCCTGGCCCTCAGGCCTTTAGCACGGGATCTATGCAACGTGTCTCATGACACGATCCCTGTTCTCCTGCGTGTTCCACTCTTCTTTAATGCACAGAAAGAATTTCAAATAAACAATTTCAAAAGGACAATCATTTAAAATCATTTAAAGTATGGAAGCAATATGCTTACTAACAATTGTGTTCTATGCCTTTTGTTTTATGTGTGATGTGTGGGATTTTTAATCTTTAATTTGTGATCCTTTTTGTTCTAGCAGGAAAAGCTATTAATGTGTGTGAAATATGTGGACTTTGGTTTTGTATGAATTGTCATGATAAATGCAACAATTCGGTGTGAATTATATGTCGATTTTCAGCCTCATACGAATGATGAATACTTTTATAAGAAGTTATTAAAACTCCAGAGTTGGTCTCCTCACATGATGAATGTCACATTATGTTAATCTATACATCACGAGGAACTGCCCGGGGCGTGGTTAGAGCTCTGCAACAGCTCTGATTGGGAGACCAGGACGTGGGACGAACTTAGTCGGCCCGCTTAAAACTCAATGTCATGAACTGAATCTCTGCTCGCTTGCCCTTTCGCCATGGTTTGAAACTGCTCTTCGTCTTCATTAATCGCGCTACAAAGTGCTCACACGCTGTAATATCACGCGAGCAAGACGCCAGACTCAAAACACTCTGTTGGAACTTCGTGACTCTGCAGAAATCCTCAAAGCCTAAAGCCGTGCAAGCAGACTCTCAGAGGGACTTCAAAAGTTCTTACCTAACCAAGCAACCAACCAATCACCGCAAGGGCTTCCCTGAAAGACGTCATCCCAAAGACAGCTCGGCAACCAACAAGCGAAGGGATTCCCTCAACAAGGAGACAAGCCCCGCTCAGCTGAGCAGCCAACTCAAATCGCAAGTAACCCAAACAAGGTTTCCATCTCTTGCTGAACCGGTGCTAAATCCTTTAAGCAGTTAAAGACAAGCCAGATCTCTGCTTTTGTGATATTTCTCAGGTTGCGATTTAGAACTGGTAGTATACTAGACTTTGGGACTTCAGTCCAACCCAATGACTCTCATCTTCAGAACTGTATGTATGTGTGTGTGTTTTAGATAGTCTTAGTCTCATGTAATCTTAGAAGTAGTTCAATAAGCTTGTTTCATTGTACAGAGCAGTGTTTGTGTTTTGTATTTGATAAGTTACTGCCTTGAGCTGTCGAGCCTTTGCTACCTTGCTCAAAATTGATAAATTACTATTTTGTTTGATTTTATTGTTGGCCACAAAGCAAGATAAACAAAATTGTTAAGATATACTGACTTTAATGTCTCGCTGGACGAGTCGTTAATAAAGTATAAACTATAAGGTTTGAATTAAGATCAATTCAATCAAATCAACCCTAGTCTTTAAAGACTTAATTCCCTAAAAGCTGAAATAAGAGCTTTAAAGTCATCACACCGACGATGAGCTTACAGAGCACAACCACCGGCGAGAAGGCACCGCTGGGATATGAACCAGGAGAATCACAGCATCCAGAGAAGATGCCAATGGTTCGTGGGCCAGGTGCTGGACAGCTTAAAAGTCTCTGTTGACAACTCAGTTGGGCTGGTTTGGAAATGGAACCACCAAAGTCACTGCTGGGATTTGAACCCAGAATCTCCTGTTTACAAGACAGTCACTTTAACCAACTAAGCCACGGCACCAACCGCCATGCTTGGCATCCGGGAGGGCGGCTCAGTGGATCAAAACATCCAACTGTGAGGCCAACAGTCCACGGGCTGGACAGCTTAAAAGAGATTCCTAACAACTTTCTTTTGCCTTAGGGCAACACTGTGCAATATAAGGCTTAACACAAAGCAAAAAGCCAAAAGCCATGACTCTGGTGGGACTCGAACCCACAACCTTTGAATGGCCTCAGTTAGCAGTCTAGAAGTCCAATGCGCTATCCATTGCATCACAGAGCCCCACGCTGTAAGGTAGCACGCTCTGTGGGCAGGAAGGACAGGTGCGCAGGTCTCCATTCCACGCCATTCTACACTCCATTCTCAGAAAGAAAAGCCCAAGGAGGTGCTTGAGCTCCGCTAAAGGCACTGCTGGGATTCGAACCCAGGATGGTGCCTTAACCAACTAAGCCACGGTGCTAACCTGCACTCTTGGCCTCTAGAAGCACACTCGGCCTCAACCTAGCGTTGCACAGCCTAAAAGAGTTTGACCTCACTGAAATGGTTCTTGGCCATGTGTTAAATCCTTTTGATTTTACAGGCACTTTAACCAGCTAAGCCACGGCGCATGCCTGCAAAGCTGCGTTAGCCCGGGACAGCATTCTTCGGCAGCAGCTGAGGGGTGGTTTGCAAACGAATCTGCCTGCTGCCATCGCACTCCATTCAACGAAAGAAAAGCCCAAGGAGGTGCCTGAGCTCCACCAAAGGCACCGCTGGGATTCGAACCCAGGATCTCCTGTTTACTAGACAGGCACTTTAACCAACTAAGCCACGGTGCCAATCTGCTTGTTTGGCCTCCAGGAGGGTGGTTCAGAGGATAAAAGCATCCAGAGAAGAGGCCACCAACCCAGCACTGCACGGCCTAAAAGATTTTGATCTCACTGAAATGGTTCTTGGCCATGTGTTAATACCTTTTGATTTGATTGGCATTATGTAAATGAATACGTTTTAGAACAAGAGGCCTCAAAACAGTTTCTGCTGCCAGAGGGCAAAACTGTGCAGTATGGGTCTAAAAAAATGCCAAAAGCTGCAACTCTGGTGGGACTTGAATCCACAACCTTTGAATGGCCTCAACTGGTAGTCTAAAAGTCCAATACGCTATCCATTGCGCCACAGAGCCCATCAGCAGGGTTAGGTGGGCAACGTGAAGGCTTTTCTTCCGGGTTTGTGCCCGTCAAGCTGGGTGAAGTTTGCACGCTCTGCGCACGGGAAAGATAGGTCCTCGGGTCTCTGTGCAATTGATGCCCAGTTCAAAAAAGAGCAACCGCCATCAAAAATACACCGCTGGGATTCAAACCCAGGATCTCCTGTTTACAAGGCAGGTGCTTTGACCAGCTAAGCCACAGGACCTAGGTGCTGTGGTGCGTTTTCCTGGTGTGCTATCCTTCAAAAGCAGCTGGAGGGTGCTTTTGAAGGATAACATCTGCTTGTTTGGCCTCTAGGAGGGTGGTTCAGAGGATAAAAGCATCCAGAGAAGAGACCACCAACCCAGCACTGCACGGCCTAAAAGAGTTTGATCTCACTGAAATGGTTCTTGGCCATGTGTTAATACCTTTTGATTTGATTGGCATTATGTAAATGAATATGTTTTAGAACATTTTCAGCATCCAGAGAAGATGCCAATGGTTTGCGGGCCAGGTGCTGGACAACTTAAAAGTCTATGTTGACAACTCAGTTGGGCTGGTTTGGAAATGGAACCGCCTGCTGCCCTTTGAAAGCCTCGGTATCCCTTTTTGCGGTCCGATCTCGGAAAAGTAAACACTTGCGGGTCACGAGGGCACCAAAGGCACCGCTGGGATTTGAACCCAGGATCTCCTGTTTACGAGACAGGCGCTTTAACCAACTAAGCCACGGCACCAACCAGCACACTTACTTTTTGGGAGGGCGGCTCAGTGGATCAAAACATCCGACTGTGAGGCCAACGGTTCACTGGCTGGACAGCTTAAAAGAGATTGCTAACAACTTTCTTTTGCCTTAGGGCAACACTGTGCAGTATAAGGCTTAACACAAAGCAAAAAGCCAAAAGCAAAAGCCATGACTCTGGTGGGACTCGAACCCACAACCTTTGAATGGCCTCAGTTAGCAGTCTAGAAGTCCAATGCGCTATCCATTGCGCCACAGAGCCCCATGCCATAAGGTAGCACGCTCTGTGGGTAGGAAGGACAGGTGCGCAGATCTCCATTAAACAATGCATTCTCAGAAAGAAAAGCCCAAGGAGGTGCTTGAGCTCCGCTAAAGGCACTGCTGGGATTTGACCCCAGGATCTTCTGTTTATTAGACAGGTGCTTTAACCAACTAAGCCACAGCACCAACCTGCACTCTTGGCCTCTAGGAGCACACTCGGCCTCAACCTAGCGTTGCACAGCCTAAAAGAGTTTGACCTCACTGAAATGGTTCTTGGCCATGTGTTAAATCCTTTTGATTTGACAGGCACTTTAACCAGCTAAACCACGGCGCATGCCTGCAAAGCTGCGTTAGCCCGGGCCAGCATTCTTCGGCAGCAGCTGAGGGGTGGTTTGCAAACGAATCTGCCTGCTGCCATCGCACTCCATTCAACGAAAGAAAAGCCCAAGGAGGTGCCTGAGCTCCACCAAAGGCACCGCTGGGATTCGAACCCAGGATCTCCTGTTTACTAGACAGGCACTTTAACCAACTAAGCCACGGTGCCAATCTGCTTGTTTGGCCTCCAGGAGGGTGGTTCAGAGGATACAAGCATACAGAGAAGAGGCCACCAACCCAGCACTACACGGCCTAAAAGAGTTTGATCTCACTGAAATGGTTCTTGGCCATGTGTTAATACCTTTTGATTTGATTGGCATTATGTAAATGAATACGTTTTAGAACAAGAGGCCTCAAAACAGTTTCTGCTGCCTGAGGGCAACACTGTGTAGTATAAGGCTTAACACAAAGCAAGAAGCCAAAAGCAAAAGCCATGACTCTGGAGGGACTCGAACCCACAACCTTTGAATGGCCTCAGTTAACAGTCTAGAAGTCCAATGCGCTATCCATTGCGCCACAGAGCCCTATGCCATAAGGTAGCACGCTCTGTCGGTAGGAAGGACAGGTGCGCAGGTCTCCATTAAACAATGCATTCTCAGAAAAAAAAAGCCCAAGGAGGTGCTTGAGCTCCCCTAAAGGCACTGCTGGGAGTCGACCCCAGGATCTTCTGTTTATTAGACAGGTGCTTTAACCAACTAAGCTACGGCACCAACCTGCATGCTTGGCCTCTAGGAGCACACTCGGCCTCAACCTAGCGTTGCACAGCCTAAAAGAGTTTGACCTCACTGAAATGGTTCTTGGCCATGTGTTAAAACCTTTTGATTTGACAGGCACTTTAACCAGCTAAACCATAAAAGCATCCAGAGAAGAGGCCACCAACCCAGCGCTGCACGGCCTAAAAGAGTTTGATCTCACTGAAATGGTTCTTGGCCATGTGTTAATACCTTTTGATTTGATTGGCATTATGTTAATGAATACGTTTTAGATCAAGAGGCCTCAAAACAGTTTCTGCTGCCAGAGGGCAACACTGTGCAGTATGGGTTTAAAAAATGCCAAAAGCTGCAACTCTGGTGGGACTCGAATCCACAACCTTTGAATGGCCTCATCTGGTAGTCTAGAAGTTCAATGCGTTATCCATTGCGCCACAGAGCCCAGCAAGCTGGGTGAGGTTTGCAAGCTCTGCGCACAGGAAAGACAGGTCTCTTAGGTCCCTGTGCAATTGACGTCCGGTTCAAACAAGCAACAGCACAGTCAGGGTCTCCTGGCCAATGTAGGAATTTAATATGTATATAGAGACTATCCCACAATGAGATATCAAACAAATTACTCTAAGAAGAATCTAAAATCTTCCCCCTCTCCGAACCATCACGAGTGCTAAGTAATTATCACTAGCACGTGACGTCAATATCCTGAGTTGGTTTCCTGTCTCGACTAACTCAATCAACAAAACACAAAGAACTTTTTGTATGCATAACTGCAAGGGTCTTTCTCGCAACCCGTGGAAGCCTCATGATCTAATCAGCATGTATGGATTATGAACTGATGTATCTATTCAATCAAGAGAGCACAATAGATCGTTGTCTTGCAACACGGGGTCCCGTGTATGGACCATAGGATAATTCACGGATGCCCTCAGCAGGGGCGGTTCTAGACCACAGTAACTGGGGGGCCAGACAGGGGCTGTCACGATATTAGATTTTTCATATCACGGTTATTGTGGCCAAAAGAATTCACGATATCAATAAATCGCGATATCTATAGAAACATTGTTTATTGAGTTTTTCTTTTTCACCCAACGAACATAAAGATACTGATAAACACAGGGCACAAGACTCTGGCTTTCTCTGTCTTCTTTGGAGCTCCTATGAAATAACGAGAGAAAATACTGTGTACCCCTGTTTTAAGTTCTTTAACCTATCGTTGCGCCGGCGCCACTTAAGTCATGCAGTAAGAGCGCTGCTAATTCAGTTTTAATGTGCGTCTAGAACGGCCGCAGATGAGGCATTAAGTGCATGGCACTGCGACCAACTTAACATTTTACAGAGTTTAATGTAGCAATGTGGTTGCTCAGTTTTTCTATATCAGTTTTAATCGTGTAACTGTTAATAGATTTGAACAAAGAAATAAAGTGCTCGCACAGGCCGTACTGATTTCAAATACAAAAATAAGACGAGTAAAGAAAACACGGTACTTATTAAAATAATCACCCGTTCCTCAAATATATGAACACAGAAAACCTCTGTTAACAGGTTAATGTACCATTTCCCATTCTATGACTAATAAAATAATCGCAACTTACTCTGTATAATTGAACATGGCTTTCCTCGGAGTAGCCAAAGTAGCTGCGTGCACTGCGTCTTCTTCTTGCTTGACAGGTGTCAGTGTTAAGGCGCAATACTGCCAACTGGAGGTCAACCAGGTACTGGCGCTGGAGTATTTACATGTCATGTCATCGGAAGAGCCCTTTTCATTTTAAATATTGCTGTTATCGCCAATACCGGTATATCGTTACACACTAAATTAACACGATATCGATAATCGATTCTTTGAATATCATGGTTATCGTCAATATCGGTATATTTTAAATTCATCTTAACCTACTTTAAGTATTATTCATTCAGTCATTTTTCACCATGTCATGTATCACTGCAATCTCTGGAAATAATCTATAACAATCTCAACTAAATTAAATACTTCATCATGTTTCATTTATTTAACAAATAATTTTGTATTGTAGTGTCAGGGGCATCATGCACTCATTATTTTTGAGGGGGCATGAGTAAAGGGGGGGGGGGGGGGGGGGGATCTCTCATGCTTGTCATGTGACACACAGCAACCACAATACCACTGTATAACTGATATAGGCTTGTGTCCCTACTGAAAAAAAAAAAACAAAACAAAAAAACAACTATAAAACCATCACAGAAAATTTTAATGGTTTACACTACAAATACCATTACAAACCATCAACATTTAACCATTAAAAAATGTTTTTCTGTAGTGTGTTTTAGGACATATTCCATTAAGATTTATTGGTTTTAACAAGCCACCAATAGAAGGCAAACAATTACCAGTAGAGACCAAGAGGGTCCATTACAGTTTCCAGTAAAACCAATACAAGTCCCATTATAACCAGTAAAACCATTACAAGTCCCGTTATAACCAGTAAAACCATTACTAATTTTGTAATGGTGTCTATTGTTTTTTTCAGTAGGGGTTTTATTTATTTAATTTTTTTATTCGATATATCCCTAAAATATATCATGAAATATCTCGATTCTCAAATATGTGTAAGTAAATGCATTTAGCACCTTTATAGATTATGTTATTTGGTCTATAATGGGTGATGGGCAATGTAGCCTAACACTGTAATCTATTAACTACGCATAAAAGCCCGTCTTTTTACTTAAGTACCAGATATGAGTGTCATGCCATAAAATACTTTTAATATGACTGACTTTGTATTTAATGTGAATTTAATAAAAAACATTGTAAGTTACTAATTAGCCTATAACACTTTCAGTGTACAAGAAGAGAGCAAAGAACGTTTACAATATCAAAGAACATTTTTACTTCAGTCCAGTGAGTTCAAGCACTCTCAAAAGCTAATAATAATCTCTAAAGCTGTTTACACTGTGAAATTAATATCTTACTTACATTCGTACTTCTTCACTTTGTTGTTTCTGATAAGAGAATTCAATCAGCCAGCGTGCAGTGACGAAACAGCGTGTTTCAGCGATGACTCATCTGAACGCCTCTGATTGGTCCTTGCATTCATAAGCTCAACAGAATCGTATGTGATTGGTTATAATGCGCAGTGCTTTAAAAACCTGCGTACCTCTAGCCAGCGAACGCAGATTTGAATTTAGCAGCTGGTGATTTTTTTTTCTTTTTATATACATATAGATTACAGGACAAACTACACATTTCACCCAAAATTGTTTGCTGTAATATGATTCCAAATTTAGGGGGGCCAAAGGGGGGGGTTAAGCTTGTTGACAGGGGGGCACTGGCCCCCCCCGGCCCCCCTGAGAACCGCCCCTGGCCCTCAGGCCTTTAGCACGGGATCTATGCAACGTGTCTCATGACACAATCCCTGTTCTCCTGCGTGTTCCACTCTTCTTTAATGCACAGAACGAATTTCAAATAAACAATTTCAAAAGGACAATCATTTAAAATCATTTAAAGTATGGAAGCAATATGCTTACTAACAATTGTGTTCTATGCCTTTTGTTTTATGTGTGATGTGTGGGATTTTTAATCTTTAATTTGTGATCCGTTTTGTTCTAGCAGGAAAAGCTATTAACGTGTGAAATATGTGGAGTTTGGTTTTGTATGAATTGTCATGATAAATGCAACAATTCGGTGTGAATTATATGTCGATTTTCAGCCTCATACGAATGATGAATACTTTTATAAGAAGTTATTAAAACTCCAGAGTTGGTCTCCTCACATGATGACGTCACGTTATGTTAATCTATACATCACGAGGAACTGCCCGGGGCGTGGTTAGAGCTCTGCAACAGCTCTGATTGGAAGACCAGGACGTGGGACGAACTTAGTCGGCCCGCTTAAAACTCAATGTCATGAACTGAATCTCTGCTCGCTTGCCCTTTCGCCATGGTTTGAAACTGCTCTTCGTCTTCGTTAATCGCACTACAAAGTGCTCACACGTTGTAATATCACGCGAGCAAGACGCCAGACTCAAAACACTCTGTTGGAACTTCGTGACTCTGCGGAAATCCTCAAAGCCTAAAGCCGTGCAAGCAGACTCTCAGAGGGACTTCAAAAGTTCTCACCTAACCAAGCAACCAACCAATCACCGCAAGGGCTTCCCTGAAAGACGTCATCCCAAAGACAGCTCGGCAACCAACCAGCGAAGGGATTCCCTCAACAAGGAGACGAGCCCCGCTCAGCTGAGCAGCCAACTCAAATCGCAAGTAACCCAAACAAGGTTTCCATCTCTTGCTGAACCGGTGCTAAATCCTTTAAGAAGTTAAAGACAAGCCAGATCTCTGCTTTTGTGATTTTTCTCAGGTTGCGATTTAGAACTGGTAGTATACTAGACTTTGGGACTTCAGTCCAACCCAATGACTCTCATCTTCAGAACTGTATGTATGTGTGTGTGTGTGTTTTAGATAGTCTTAGTCTCATGTAATCTTAGAAGTAGTTCAATAAGCTTGTTTCATTGTACAGAGCAGTGTTTGTGTTTTGTATTTGATAAGTTACTGCCTTGAGCTGTCGAGCCTTTGCTACCTTGCTCAAAATTGATACATTACTATTTTGTTTGATTTTATTGTTGGCCACAAAGCAAGATAAACAAAATTGTTAAGATATACTGACTTTAATGGCTCGCTGGATGAGTCGTTAATAAAGTATAAACTATAAGGTTTGAATTAAGATCAATTCAATCAAATCAACCCTAGTCTTTAAAGACTTAATTCCCTAAAAGCTGAAATAAGAGCTTTAAAGTCATCACACCGACGACGAGCTTACAGAGCACAACCAGTCCAGAGAAGATGCCAATGGTTTGCGGGCCAGGTGCTGGACAGCTTAAAAGTCTCTGTTGACAACTCAGGTGGGCTGGTTTGGAAATGGAACCGCCAGCTGCCCTTTGAACGCCTTGGTATCCCTTTTTGCGATCCGATCTCGGAAAAGTAAACACTTGAGGGTCACGAGGTCGCCAAAGGTACCCCTGGGATTTGAACCCAGAATCTACTGTTTATGAGACAGGCGCTTTAGCCAAATAAGCCACGGCGCAAACCAGCAAGCTTTCCTTCCGGGAGGGAGGCTCAGTGGATTAAAACATCCAACTGTGAGGCCAACAACTTTCTTTTGCCTTAGGGCAACACTGTGCAGTGTAAGGCTTAACACAAAGCAAAAAGCCATGACTCTCGGGGGACTTGAACCCACAACCTTTGAATGGCGTCAGTTAGCAGTCTAGAAGTCCAATCCATTGCGTCACAGTGCCCCACACTGTAAGGTAACACACTCTGTGGGCAGGAAGGACAGGTGCGCAGGTCTCCATTCCACAATGCATTCTCAGAAAGAAAAGCCCAAGGAGGTGCTTGAGCTCTGCTAAAGGCACTGCTGGGATTTGAACCCAGGATCTCCTGTTTACTAATCAGGCGCTTTAACCAACTATGCCATGGCACCAACCTGAATTTTGCACAGCCTAAAAGAGTTTGACCTCACTGAAATGGTTCTTGGCCATGTGTTAAAACCTTTTGATTTGACCAGCTAAGCCACGGCACATGCCTGCAAAGCTGTGTTAGCCCAGGTCAGCATTCTTCGGAAGCAGCTGAGGGGTGATTTGCAAACAAAACTGCCTGCTGCCATTGCACTCCATTCTAAGACAGGAAAGCCCAAGGAGGCACCCAAGCTCCACCAAAGGTACCGCTGGGATTTGACCCAGGATCTCCTGTTTACTAGACATGTGCTTTAACCAACTAAGCCACAGCACCAACCGGCACGCTTGCCTTTCGGACAGCTTAAAAGAGATTGGTAACAACTTTCTTTTGCCTTAGGGCAACACTGTGTAGTATAAGGCTTAACACAAAGCAAGAAGCCAAAACAAAAAGCCATGATTCTGGTGGGACTCGAAACCACAAACTTTGAATGGCCTCACCCAGTAGTCTAGATGTCCAACACGCTATACATTGCGCCACAGAGCCCCACTCTGTGAGGTAGCACGCTCCACACTCCATTCTCAGAAAGAAAAGTCCAAGGAGGTGCTCGAGCTCCACTAAAGGCACTGCTGGCATTCGAATCGAGGATCTCCTGTTTACTAGACAGGCGCTTTAACCAACTAAGCCTAAAAGAGTTTGATCTAACTGAAATGGTTCTTGGCCATGTGTTAACACCTTTTGATTTGATTGGCATTATGTAAATGAATACGTTTTAGAACAAGAGACCTCAAAACATTTTCTGCTGCCTGAGGGCAACACTATGCAGTATGGGTTTAAAAAAATGCCAAAAACTGCAACTCTGGTGGGACTTGAACCCACAACCTTTGAATGGCCTCATTTGATAGTCTAGAAGTCAATTGCGCCACAGAGCCTGTAGACATGGCTGGGTGGGCCACGTGAAGGCTTTTCTTCCGGGTTTGTGCCCGTCAAGCCGGGTGAGGATTGCACGCAGGAAAGTTAGGTCCTCGGGTCTCTGTGCAATTGATGCCCGTTCAAAAAAGAGCAACCACCGGTGAGAAGGCACTGCTGGGATGTGAACCCAGGATCTCCTGTTTACAAGACAGACGCTTTGACCAGCTAAGCCACGGCACCCCGCTGTTGTGGCGTATTTCCCTGGTGTGCTATCCTTCAAAAGCAGCATTCAGGTGGATACTGAAAGCACATGCTCCGCAACGGCTGCTTTGTCGAGGCACACAGCCAGACAACCAAAGGCACCACTGGAATTCGAACCCAGGATCTCCTGTTTACTAGACAGGCGCTTTAACCAACTAAGCCACGGCGCCAATCTGCATGCTTTTGCGGGTCCTTAAAGTCTTAAAATGTCTTAAATAAAGTTTTCCTTATAAAAGACCTTAAAAAGTCTTAAAATGTCTTAAATTCAGATTCGACGGGTCTTAAATATTTTCAGTCCCAATTCCGCAAAAATTTCTCCAGTCTGACGGACCTGTGACTGTTTACAATCATTGGAGAGGCAGATTTCCTGCGTGCTACAGTTAGCTGACCAGCTTCCTAGATAGTTTAAAAATGGATTAAATGACGTTTACTGAAAAACAGCTTGAGAATTTTACTTGCCCGACCGGACAAATAGCCTATGTGACAAAAAAAAAAAAAAAACAATCAAACAAACAAGCAAACAAAAAAACAACAACAATGAAGCATCGAAACGCAAGAATGATTCTTCTGATTTTATTACATTCAACGTAAACTGCGATTGATAATGGATAGTGTATTTCTGATATCAAGGTCGCGCTGTTTAGGCTCGCGCTGCCTGTTTCTTTGTAAGAGACTTTTATGGAGAAATCAAATCAAATGACTATGAAATGAGCAAAAGAGCTGAACGGGACACATAAAGAAACTCACAGAAGAAACATACTTTGGTAAAATGTCATAATGTTGAGTTTTTTATGTATAACATGATGTAGTTAAGCAACATACCATGACAAGGAAGCTAATTGCCGAATATTCTCACGATTGCAAAGGTTACATTGATTTTAGTTAACGTAAATAAACAAGTAGTTAAGTAGTCAAGTAATTAAGTTACTTACATTTTAGACACAATATTGACTGTTTTGTTCTGTTTCACCAACAAACAACGGTCACAGCAGAAGTATTGCGCAATCTCCAAGCATCACACAGCGGTGTTTTTTACTGAATGATTCAGCGAACGGTTGAATGAATTCTTAATGATGAACTCATTAAGTGACTTACCGCCACCTACTGGCGGGGTTAGTATGTTTAAAAGTATGTATTCCCCCAAACATTTCTTATTTGTATATTCAAAATTGCATTTAAAACAATAATCTCATAAAATTATTTATTGCAGTTGTAATTGTGCAATGTAAATTAATTTGTTTGATAACAGCCTAGTGTAAATTGAATCTATTGATCAATTGTAAGAATTTGACATGAAATATGATGCATGCATTTAATAAGGTTTAAAAAAATGGCCTAAATAACATCCTAAGGTTAATATAAAAAATATGCAGATAAATGTAAAAGCTAATAGAACACATAAAATATTGCTTCAGAATAAATTGTTTACACCACCAGAAACCTCGGTCTTGCGGTGCTTTTGTGGGGATATTTTGTATGGGATATTGTCTGCTGATGTGAAAAGTTTGCTGTATATCATAATAATAAATAGCATTTTTGACAGCAATGTATATTGATTTCCATCAGAGGTTTGGTCATAAATTTCATATGAGGTGGCATTAAAAAGGTCTTAAAAAGTCTTAAATTTAACTTGTTCATATCTGTAGACAACCTGTGCTTGTCCTCCGGGAGGGTGGCTCAGAGGATCAAAGCATCCAGAGAAACGGCCACCAACCCAGTGCTGCATGGCCTAAAAGAGTTTGATCTCACTGAAATGGTTCTTGGCCATGTGTTAACACCTTTTGATTTGATTGGCATTATGTAAATGAATACGTTTTAGAACACGAGGCCTCAAAACAGTTTCTGCTGCCTGAGGGCAACACTGTGCAGTATGGGTTTTAAAAGAAGCCAAAAGCTGCGACTCAAACCCACAACCTTTAAATGGCCTTATCTGGTAGTCTAAAAGCCCAATGCGCTATCCATTGCGCCACAGAGCCCACCGGCATGGACGGGTGAGCCACCCGAAGGCTTTTCTTCCGGGTTTGTGCCTGTAAAGCTGGGTGAGGTTTGCACGCTCTGCGGACGGGAAAGATAGGTCCTTGGGTTTCTGTGCAATTGATGCCCGGTTCAAAAAAGAGCAACCAACGGCGGGAAGGCACCGGGCACTGGGCACTGACACTGGGATTCGAACCTATTTACTAAACAGGCGCTTTAACTAACTAAGCCACAGCACCAGCCTGTGCATTTGTGAAACCCCCCTTATCAGGGAGGGTTATATAAATATAAAACAGTTTGATGCAAAGTAAGTGTTCATGTATAATGTCTAATTTATAATAGCCATATAGGGTATTAGTGAAAATAAGTTAACAGAACACTATTTTGTTAAGATTCGTACTGTTAAATGTTTTACTATGCATCTTGTACAAAGAGCTTGTAAAAGTGCGTGTCCCCTTTAAGAGATTGCATGAAACTCTAAGGGTTGGTTGATATGTACTTAAACTAAAACGTGGTTTTCGCTATCATTTTCGATTGATTCCTGTTTGATTGGATGTTGATTAGTTAATGCCCACCTCCTATATAAGTGAGTCTGACGTGATTGTCCTGAGATCTGCAAAAATAGAGGGGAGAAGAGAGACGATGAGAGAAGTGGTGTGAAAACAGGTTGGTTCCGATCTAAATCTACCGTGTAAAACCGAAAAACTCGAGTTAAATATATTCATTTCAGAAATCTTTTTTTTTTTTTTTTTTTTTAAGCATAAGATTATACCCAAGAAATGTGTTAAGCATTTTTATTTTCATTCGTTCACGGCTGGAAGACATTGAGTCCTGTGTGGATACAGCGATTTCATGTTTGAAAGGTTGTAGATTTATGTTATACTATTCGTTGTGTTGTTTTAAGTGAAACAGTCTTTCAACGTGGGAAGTGTAAGAGGAGATCAGATAGCCCTGTGGAGCCACCGGAAGTGCTCACAGGTCCTCTGACAGCGAGGAACGGTACGAGCAGCAACCGGATAGCACGCCCAGCCACCGGCAGTGTTGGGTGTTCCTCCGGCCTCAAGGGACCGACGGCTGTTGGTGAGGCTTGTGCAAGCCGGGCTGGGTGAAGATCGAGACCGAGTATGGAACACAGGTACTGCTTATTGGTTTTATTTTAGCTCACCGAAGAGTGAAGAGGCCCGTTTGCATTTTAAAGGCCACTATGCACACAAGCAACGAATCAGGCCTGCATCGGGGGTTGGGTGTGAATGTGTTTATAGTGTGAGTGGGCCCACTGTTTATATGCTGTTTATTGAAATAGTATATTAAGTTTACGGTGATAGTTCATAAAACGGTGAAATGTGTTACTTGGATACTAGTGTTATATAAGTGCACCAAGTAGTGAGTGAAGTAAGTGGATTTAATATTTCACTGGAAATTCACATTTTGTGATACAGGGAGTGTACACCGAGTGCCTCATAACTGAGAAACATAAAGGTGGTAAATCTTGTAAATTTGGGATATTTCCCTAAGTGATTCTCTGAGTATTCTAATTAGTGTATTACTGGTTCACCAGTATTGGGAATTAATATCTGTACGTATTCATATTGAAATTACCTATTGGTTATTACCAATATATATCCGCTGAATATTCATATCCGATCTTTATATCCTCATAATATATATAGTTATATATTGTATTTTCCTTTTTTTATTTTTTTTTTATTCTGTTTAGTAAATAAATTACTTTGTTTGAATATGTGTTTCGTATTAGTTATTTAAGAAACTAACATCTCTCTAAAACTTGGTATTAGATTTGGGGCTTAAACGTATAGTCGAGAGACACAAATTAAAGGAACCCGGTGCTCCGCCTTTTAGAACTTAGGTCAGGACATACCTAGGAGAGGGCCGGGGCGCTACATTTGTTTTCTGGGAGGACAACTCAGAGGATCACAGCATCCAGAGAAGATGCCAATGGTTCGCGTGCCAGGTGGTGGACAGCTTAAAAGTCTCTGTTGACAACTCAGTTGGGCTGGTTTGGAAATGGAACCGCCTGCTGCCCTTTGGCTTTTCTTCCACGTTTGTGCCCGTCAAGCTGGGTGAGGTTTGCAAGCTCTGCGCACAGGAAAGACAGATCTCTCGGGTCTTTGTGCAATTTACGCCCAGTTCAAACAAGCAACGGCGCAGTCAGGGTCGAATTCAAACCCAGGATCTCATGTTTACAAAACAGGCACTTTTACCAGCTAAGCCACGGCGCATGCCTGCAGAGTTGCGTTAGCCCGGGCCAGCATTCTTTGGCAGCAGCTGAGGGGTGGGTTGCAAACAAAACTGCCTGCTGCCATTGCACTCCATTCAACGAAAGAAAAGTCCAAGGAGGTGCCCAAGCTCCACCAAAGGCACCACTGGGATTCGAACCCAGGATCTCCTGTTTACTAGACAGGCGCTTTAACCAACTAAGCCACGGCGCCAATCTGCATGTTTGGCCTCCGGGAAGAGAAGAAGAGGCCACCAACCCAGCGCTGCACAGCCTAAAAGAGTTTGATCTCACTGAAATGGTTCTTGGCCATGTGTTAATACCTTTTGATTTGATTGGCATTATGTAAATGAATACGTTTTAGAACAAGAGGCCTCAAAACAGTTTCTGCTGCCTGAGGGCAACACTGTGTAGTATAAGGCTTAACAAAAAGCAAGAAGCCAAAACCAAAACCCACGATTCTGGTGGGACTCGAAACCACAAAAAAGACCAACCACCGGTTTGAAGGCACTGCTGGGATTTGAACCCAGGATCTCCTGTTTACAGGACAGGTGCTATCCTTCAAAAGCAGCTAAAGGGTGGATACTAAAAACACACACTCTGCAGTGTCGAGGCACACGGGCAGATGGCAGACAACCAAAGGCACTGCTGGGATTAAAACCCAGGATCTCCTGTTTACTAGACAGTTGCTTTAACCAACTAAGCCACAGCGCCAGCCTGTGTGTTTGTTTTCTGGGAGGGCGACTCAGAGGATCACAGCATCCAGAGAAGATGCCAATGGTTCGTGGGCCAGGTGCTGGACAGCTTAAAAGTCTCTGCCCTTTGAACGCCTCGTTATCCCTTTTTGCGATCCGATCTCGGAAAAGTAAACACTTGAGGGTCACAAGGTTGCCAAAAGCACCCCTGGGATTTGAACCCAGGATCTCCTGTTTACGAGACAAGCGCTTTAGCCAACTAAGACACGGCGCAAACCGGCAAGCTTGCCTTCCAGGAGGGCAGCTCAGTGGATTAAAACATCCAACTGTGAGGCCAACGGTCCACGGGCTGGACAGCTTAAAAGAGATTGCTAACAACTTTCTTTTGCCTTAGGGCAACACTGTGCAGTATAAGGCTTAACACAAAGCAAAAAGCCAAAAGCAAAAGCCATGACTCTGGTGGGACTCGAACCCACAACCTTTGAATGGCCTCAGTTAGCAGTCTAGAAGTCCAATGCGCTATCCATTGCGCCACAGAGCCCCATGCCATAAAGTAGCACGCTCTGTGGGTAGGAAGGACAGGTGCGCAGGTCTCCATTAAACAATGCATTCTCAGAAAGAAAAGCCCAAGGAGGTGCTTGAGCTCCGCTAAAGGAACTGCTGGGATTCGACCCCAGGATCTTCTGTTTATTAGACAGGTGCTTTAACCAACTAAGCCACGGCACCAACCTGCACTCTTGGCCTCTAGGAGCACACTCGGCCTCAACCTAGCGTTGCACAGCCTAAAGGAGTTTGACCTCACTGAAATGGTTCTTGGCCATGTGTTAAAACCTTTTGATTTGACAGGCACTTTAACCAGCTAAACCATGGCGCATGCCTGCAAATCTGCGTTAGCCCGGGCCAGCATTCTTCGGCAGCAGCTGAGGGGTGGTTTGCAAACGAAACTGCCTGCTGCCATCGCACTCCATTCAACGAAAGAAAAGCCCAAGGAGGTGCCTGAGCTCCACCAAAGGAACCACTGGGATTCAAACCCAGGATCTCCTGTTTACTAAACAGGAGCTTTAACCAAGTAAGCCACGGTGCCAATCTGCATGCTTGTCCCCCAGGTGGGTGGTTCAGAGAATCAAAACATCCAGAGAAGAGGCCACCAACCCAGAGCTGCACGGCCTAAAAGAGTTTGATCTCACTGAAATGGTTCTTGGCCATGTGTTAATACCTTTTTATTTGATTGGCATTATGTAAATGAATACGTTTTAGAACAAGAGGCCTCAAAACAGTTTCTGCTGCCAGAGGGCAAAACTGTGCAGTATGGGTTTAAAAAAATGCCAAAAGCTGCAACTCTGGTGGGACTCGAATCCACAACCTTTGAATGGCCTCAACTGGTAGTCTAAAAGTTCCAATACGCTATCCATTGCGCCACAGAGCCCATCAGCAGGGTTCGGTGGGCCACGTGAAGGCTTTTCTTCTGGGTTTGTGCCCGTCAAGCTGGGTGAAGTTTGCACGCTCTGCGCACGGGAAAGATAGGTTCTCGGGTCTCTGTGCAATTGCTGCCCGGTTCAAAAAAGAGCAACCGCCATCAAAAACACACCGCTGGGATTCAAACCCAGGATCTCCTGTTTACAAGACAGGCGCTTTGAACAGCTAAGCCACAGGACCTAGCTGCTGTGGTGCGTTTCCCTGGTGTGCTATCCTTCAAAAGCAGCTGGAGGGTGGATACTAAAAGCACATGCTCCGCTGTCAAGACAAACGGGCAGACAACCAAAGGCACCGCTGGGATTTGAACCCAGGACCTTCTGTTTACTAGACAGGAGCTTTAACCAACTAAGCCACAGCACCAGTCTGTGCATATGCTTTCTGGGAGGGCAACTCAGAGGATCACAGCATCCAGAGAAGATGCCAATGGCTCGCGGGCCAGGTGCTGGACAACTTAAAAGTCTATGTTGACAACTCAGTTGGGCTGGTTTG
Organism: Spinibarbus caldwelli; assembly: GCA_039654775.1. Classification (NCBI taxonomy): domain Eukaryota; kingdom Metazoa; phylum Chordata; class Actinopteri; order Cypriniformes; family Cyprinidae; genus Spinibarbus; species Spinibarbus caldwelli. Next base: position 19,290,838 of record CM077253.1, on the reverse strand, counting down.
GAAATGGAACCGCCTGCTGCCTTTTGAACGCCTCTGTATCCCTTTTTGCGGTCCGATCTCAGAAAAGTAAACACTTGCGGGTCACGAGGGCACCGCTGGGATTTGAACCCAGGATCTCCTGTTTACAAGACAGGCACTTTAACCAACTAAGCCACGGCACCAACCAGCATGTTTGCCTTTCAGGAGGGCGGCTCAGTGGATTAAAACATCCGACTGTGAGGCCAACGGTTCACTGGCTGGACAGCTTAAAAGAGATTGCTAACAACTTTCTTTTGCCTTAGGGCAACACTGTGTAGTATAAGGCTTAACACAAAGCAAAAATCCAAAAGCCAAAATCAAAAGCCATGACTCTGGTGGGACTCGAACCCACAACCTTTGAATGGCCTCAGTTAGCAATCTAGAAGTCCAATGCGCTATCCATTGCGCCACAGAGCCTCATGCCATAAGGTAGCACGCTCTGTGGGCAGGAAGGATAGGTGCGCAGGTCTCCATTGCAGAATGCATTCTCAGAAAGAAAAGCCCAAGGAGGTGCTTGAGCTCCGCTAAAGGAGCTGCTGGGATTCGACCCCAGGATCTCCTGTTTATTAGACAGGTGCTTGAAGCAACTAAGCCACAGCGCCAACCTGCACTCTTAGCCTCTAGGAGCACACTCGGCCTCAACCTAGCGTTGCACAGCCTAAAGGAGTTTGACCTCACTGAAATGGTTCTTGGCCATGTGTTAAAACCTTTTGATTTGACAGGTACTTTAACCAGCTAAGCCACGGCGCATAGCCTGCAAAGCTGCGTTAGCCCGGGCCAGCATTCTTCGGCAGCAGCTAAGAAGTGGTTTGCAAACAAAACTGCCTGCTGCTATTGCACTCCATTCAATGAAAGAAAAGCCCAAGAAGGTGCCTGAGCTCCACCAAAGGCACTGCTGGGATTCGAACCCAGGACCTCCTGTTTACTAGACAGGCGCTTTAACCAACTAAGCTTGTTTTTTTTTTTTTTTTTTAATTTATTGTACAATCATCTTTACATCACATCACATCACATAATTCATACATATTTCAATGATCTCCTGCACTCCCCGCAGCTTCCACATTAAATATTCTAAAACACAACAAACGTTTGGAGTAAAAACAAGATAAAAAGCATCCAACATATTTTCACATTTAAAATACATATATATATTTTCCATGTAAACTTCTGTTTTCCTTTTAAGCCCAGTCCAAACATCCAACACAATTTTTTCTTTTTTAGCCACATTTCTTCTCTCCCATATTGCAGTTTTCATTAACAATACCCACAGATTTATGAACTTTTTGCTTCGGCATTTCTTTTCCCAACCAAACATCACCACTCTGTTCCATTCCATTACTTTTTCATTCCACTCCACAGTTAAGTCTTTAATCACACATTTACATTTCCTTAAAAAACTCTCCAATTCTTTACAATATAAAAACATATGTGAAATCCCTTCCTCCTTTTCTTGACACACTTTACACAAAGCATTTTGTTCTAGACCTATTTTGTTGAAAATGGAATCAGTAAAAACAACTTTATGTCTTATAAAATACTCCAAACATTCTAATTTTGTTTCCACACATCTTCCCCTCAAATTTCTCCATATGCACTCTTCTTTCAAGTCTTTGAATTTTTCCACCCAGTACTTATTTACAATCGGCTCTTTAAAAACACTATCTCTAAACACACAATACATTTTTTTAATAGTACATTCTTTAAAATCACATAAATTTTCCCCCAATTTCACATAAATGTTTCTCTGTTTTGGCCCGTCTTCCATGTACTCTATTCTTTTAATCCACTCTTTTGGTATTGCATTCTTTATGGCTTCGTATTTGTTTGTTATTTCTTGTTCACTGTATTCTTCTTTTGCCATCTCCATTGCATCTACGATATATTGTGTCGGTAAAAACCCATCTTTAAACTCATACAAAACATCTCTCACTCTCGTTATCCCCACTTCCATCCATTTTTTAAAAAACATTTCTTTCCCTTGTTTCAAAATTTTGTTATTTAGGAACAGTGATTGATTTAAAATGTTTTCTCTTCCATGTGGATCATACTCAATTTTCGTTAAAAATTTTCCCCATGCACTAAAAATTTCTCTATAAAAACCAGGTAATCCTTCTGTCATCCAAATTTTTGTTTTCATCCATAGAATTCCATCCCCATATTAAAATCCCCACATTTGTTTAAAAAGAATTCCATTGTTTTTTTCCACTCAGTTTTGTTGTCTTGTTGCAGGTATTTCTTAACAATTTTCACTCTCATAGCATTTTTTCGCTGTTCCACATCCATTAGCCCTAAGCCCCCCTTCTCCACCGCCCCTAAAATCGTGTTATGTGCAATCCTAGCTGGTTTCCCCTCCCATAAAAAGTCATTAAAATATTTCTTCAACCTCTGTTCTGCCCATAACGGTATTTCAGAAACATATAAAACATACCAAAGTTTGGAAACCATTAAAACATTCAATATTAAAACCTTCCCCTTCAAGTTTAAGTTCCTTAGTTTCCAAAAATTTAACCTTCTCTATATCCATTATTAGTTGCTCCCACATTTCATCTCTCACTTTCCTCTCATTCCTCCCCATTAAGACTCATAGAATCCTCATTTCATTTAAAATCTTTGTTAAAAAATCTTTAAAACAAACATAAAATTCAGTTCCCAAACCATCTATTCCTGGACTTTTCCTCTTATTCAGTTGATTTATTGCTCTTTCAATCTCTTCTTCTCTAATTTCTTGGTCACATTCTTTTTTATCTTCCTCACTTACTTTTGCTTTTATCTGATCCAACAGTTTCTTTTTTTCCTTCTCTTCCACACCCCTTGCTCTAAACAGATCCTCATAAAAATTCTTTATTTCTTTTAAAATCTTTTCATTCCCTTCTACAATTTCCCCATTTTTCCCTCTTATTTCTTTTATCATTTCAGCTTTCCCTCTCTTTTTTTCCAGATCAAAAAAGAACTTTGTACATTTTTCTCCCTCCACCACATATTTTGCTTTGCTTCTTAACCTCACCCCCTCGTATTCTTTTTCTTCTATTTCCTTCAGTTTTCCCTCCATTTCCTTTATCTTTTGTATGTCTTTATTTTCTTTATTCAATTCAATTTCCAAACTTTCCTTTATTTCTCTTTCTTTGAATCTTTTGCATTTCCGCAAAATACTGCAATACTTGATAGAGAATTTTTTATTAAAAACTTTACATTCTCCCACCATATGCCCTTATTCTCTTTATACATTTCATTTTCCTTTTCCTTTTCCACAATCTCTTTAACCTTCGAAACATAATCGTCATTCTTTAAAATTTCTGTATTTAAAATCCATACTCCCGGTCCCCTTTGCATATTACTCCAATCTATTTTAAAACGTAAAAACTTATGATCACTAAAACTGGTTTCTTCATATCTTATTTTTTCAATAAAATTCCCCACATTTCTTGTACACAACACATAATCAATTCTTGTTTTACATATAAAATGCCCCACTATTTGCCTTCTTGAAAACCATTCCTTCCGCCATATCTTGCTTGCTGAAAACTGTGTTAAAATCCCCCATCATTATTATTTCCTTATACTTGTTTATAATACCTCTTAACACATTCTTTTCCTTCTCCTCTGTTGGTGCGTGCACATTGACTAAAATCAGTTCTCTTCCATCATATCTTGTTTCCACTACCATACATTTCCCAATATTATCTGTATATACAACTTTACTCATTGTATTAAAGGCTCCTGCAAGAGGGACTTTTAATTTGAAACTGTAGTCTTAGTAGTATTACGGGAGGGGGCAGCGTAGTTCCTTGAGCGGCTGTTGTTTGCTGTGTTCGTGTGATCTGTTCAAGCCACTGGCTGAAAGGATGATTATTCTACTTGGTTCGTGGTGATTGCTGCAGATTTAACATCAAGGTGTTAGTCACTGACCGCAAAGTAAGCCGATTTTATTTATATTTGTGTTAACAGTGATCGGAACAATGTTATATGCGTCGGTATCAGACGAACCTGCCCAGACATGTCCTGTAACGATCGTTCTGTATTATTCAGCCTGGTAATGTTACTTAACTTGTGATTATTCATTCATTATCTAGATGTAAATCAGTGTTATGTATTATAGTGTTTCTTAAAGAAGTTTGAATGACGCGATGCTGTTCTATTGAGCTGTTAAATTACCGAATGAGTGATGAGCATTATGTTTATGCAAATGCTGCTCATATGCACCACGATTCTACTCATATATGAGAGCTGTATGTTCATAGTGACAAATTCTCACTCATGGCTTGTAGTCCTTTGTGAAGACCTTCTTTCCCTTCATTTAACTTTGTTTCGTAGAGAAATATCACTGATGTAAATTGGGATACTTTGGCTTCATTATATAACAGTGAAAGTTTACTGTTGTTTATATAACTTAGTTTATTCATTTTCTTTATTGTACTTATTTTTACAGGCTGTCTTCACCTTTTATTGTACATCTGTGGCCCTACCTTTCTCTGCCAATACACCATCTAAAGCTGATCACCTGTCTCCTCATTATTGGTGCTCTGACCGGCACCTGGGGGGGTTTACTCATCAATTACCCAATCAGCACCTAACAGCACAAAGTCTCTCCAAGAAAGTGGTCCTTCGAGCCGGATGAGTATTCCTTTCTGATATAATGGATCCTGATGAGGAGATATTTGGAGGTGCTCGCCGTAAACGCCATACTCATCCTCCTGCTTACCTACAGCAATATGAAGTACAGTATACTCGAGGCAGACCTGTTGCTGAATGTGATGTCCCTCACCCCTGGGAGGCACCTGTCCATCGGACTCCTCCCCCATCCTTCCAGCCATACACCACTCCCCCTGGTGGTGACCTGGTCTGTTCTAATGGCTCACAGATCATGTCCTCAGGTTATAAGCCTTCACAGCATGCTGAATGCCATCAGCCATCATTCTCCTCACCTCAGGCGGCTGGTTTCGTTACCTCTGCACATGACAGCGAGCTACAGCACCTGCGTCATGAACATGCACAACTAATGCAGACTCAACAGGTTTTCCAGACAGACCTGAAGGAGCTGAGAGAAGTCCATGCTGAAGTCAGAGAATTAGTTAGAGTGGCTCAGTCCCTTCGAGCTGACCTTAGTCAAGCTAGAGGCCAGAATCTCTCACCAGCACAGCCACCGGCGTTGCAGTTATCCAGTCCTCCTGTGAGGCGGTATGAATCCACATCTTTAGCAGAGGATGGAAACTTTGCTGAACTTCCTCCACCGCCTTGGCCTGAACCTGACGTTGACTTGAGGAACCGGGTGGGTGACCTTGCACTGTCGGATATGGGTGCCACTACCTACCAACCTGTGGTGCCAGAGACTCGAAGGTATTCCTTTGTGTTCCCGGCTACTGAAACATTCCCTCCTCAGCCTTATGCTCCTGACACTTGTGGACTCCCCCCACCTCCTACCCCTAAAGAGCTTCGAGAGTTATTCACATCTGCGGCCATGCCCTTAACTGCTAACCGCACAACAGTGCCTGTTTCTCCGCGATTCAGTTCAGTACCGGCTCATTCGAATCCTACAGTCTTTGCACCGAAGGCAGAGCCCGGCCTACGTCCTGCAGCACCTTATTCTGGATCTGAATATGTATACAGGGGACCTTCTCCTTCGATTCCTAAGTTCAGCCGGCCTGATCCTGGTGAGTTTGCTCGTCTCCGGATAGCTCTGAAGAACCTGCTTCCTCCAGACGTGACTGAACTTTTCAAATATCAGATCTTAGTGGATCACCTTAAGTTTGAGGAGGCTAGAATGATAGCGGATGCTTACCTGAACTCACCTACCCCATTCACTGATACAATGGCAGCTCTTCCTGATAAATTTGGCCAACCGCATCAGTTAGCCTTAAGGAAGATTGCTAGTGTCCTTGAGAGCCCTGACATAAAACGAGGTGATATCTCAGCCTTCCAGAAGTTTGCTCTCCAGGTGCAGTCACTAGTGGGCCTATTGAAAACCCTGGGACGTGACGGTGAGCTGGAGCTGAGTTGTGGATCCCATGTTGCGCGCCTCCTGAGTAAGCTCCCCCCTGAGCAGCGAGCTGAGTTTTGTCGCCATATGTTCCGCCAACCTGGCACAAACCCTAATCTGGTTGACCTTTCAAACTGGCTCCGTTATGAAACTTGGTGCCACAGTTACGATACCGAGCCAATGTCTAAGGGCTCACATGCCAAGTCAGATTCTGGGAAGAGGACTGTGACCATCCTGCATGGGGTTGGAGAATCCCCGGTCGAGACTTCTGCTCCTCGAAAATGTCCTGTTTCACAAATCAAACCTGCCAAGGTGAAACGTTATTGTCCTTTCTGTGATAAGACTGAGCATTACCTGAGCCAGTGTGCATCCTTTGTTAAGCTTACCAACGACCAGGTCAGGAGATGGATTCGCCATAACAACCATTGTTGGCGCTGTGCTAGGGAACACCATGCTGCTCAATGTGACCTTAAAAAGCCCTGCAACATCTGCCAAGGCATCCATCTCCGCCCTCTTCATGAAGGGAATGTCAGTCCATCCCAGAAGGAGGATTCAACCAACATGGAGAAGAGCTGCCTGACAAATTCCTCCCCAGATAGGTTCCTCTTGGATAAACCCTCTGTCAAAGGGCGGGTTATGCTGAAAGTGGTTCCAGTGAATCTGCATTATGAAGATCGAACCTTGGACACCTTCGCTCTTCTTGACGATGGGTCGGAGAGGACCATTCTGCTCTCCCCAGCAGTTAAGGCCTTAGGCATTCAGGGTGTCCCAGAAGACCTTCCGTTGCGGACAGTGAGAGATGATATTCAGGTCATTCAGGGTTGCTCTATTTCCTTTCATGTCTCTCCACCTTGTAAACCTCAGATCAGTTATAAGATCAATCATGCCTTCACTGCCAATCGTCTTAACCTGTCTCGCCAGTCTTACCCTGTAGAAGAGCTAAAACAGAAGTACCGACGTCTGCAAGGTCTCCCCATCCGTACACTTACGGATGTCCAACCTTTACTTCTCATCGGCTCTGATCAGCCCCATCTCATAACCCCAACCGAGTCTGTTCGATGGGGCGGCCGGGGCGCACCAGTTGCAGTTCACACACGCCTAGGATGGACACTCCAGGGTCCTATCCCTTCCATAGGGTGTCCTCCTACCCCACAGCAATGCCTGCTAACCTCCATGGCTCCAATTCACGACGAGCTACTTCAGAACGTTCAACGACTGTGGCAGTTGGATACAGTTCCACAGTGGGAGGGCAAAGAGGTAACCCGGTCCAAGCAGGATCAGGAGGCGCTTCAGCTACTTGACCGTAAGACTCGCATCCTGGGAATTGAGGGAATCCATCGGTTAGCTACACCCCTGCTGCGGCGAAAGGACATGCCTTTGTTGAATGCACCTAAAGAATCAGTCCTACCTACCCTTCGTAGTGTCGAGAGACATCTGCTGAAAGACCCTGTAAAAGCTGAGGTCTATGAAGAGGAGATGAGGAAACTCATTGAGACAGGAGCTGTTCGGGAGGTGACAGATCTTATACCTGACTCACCTGAATGTTGGTACATCCCCCACCACATCGTTAGTCACAATGGGAAGTTCCGCCTTGTCTTTAACTGCTCCTATCAGTACCAAGGACAAAGCCTCAATCAGTATCTGTTGCCAGGACCCACCCTCGGAGCCTCACTGTTGGGCGTCCTTATCCGTTTCAGAGAACATCCTGTGGCTGTGAGTGGGGATATTAAGGCGATGTTTCATCAGGTTCGCCTTATACCTGAGGACCGTCCCTTACTCCGTTTCCTTTGGCGGAACCTGAAAATGGATGAGGCACCCAAGATTCTTGAATGGCAGGTCCTGCCCTTCGGCACGACCTCCAGTCCGTGTTGTGCCACCTATGCACTGCAACTCCACATCCGGCAACACCCCCTGACTGATGAGGCAATTCGGTTTTCAGTGGAGAGGTGTTTCTATGTCGATAATTGCCTGCAGAGTCTGCCTACTGCAGATGAGGCTCGGAACTTGATTGATCAACTTCGGAAATATCCTTTCTGGAGCTGGATTCGAAATTCGCCAGTGGGCCTGCAATGATCCTACTGTGCTAAGTCATCTACCATCCGATGCCCGAGCTGCGAGTATGGAGCTATGGTTGACACAGGAAAAATCAGACGTCCCTGAATCGACGCTAGGTCTGAGCTGGAACTGGCAGAGAGACATTTTGTCCTACAAACACCGACCTGTTATTTACAAGACTCCAACTTTGAGGAACATCTATAAGGTCCTAGCTACCCAGTACGACCCCCTGGGATGGCTTTTACCTTATACAACTTGGGCGAAAGTCATCATTAAGCAATTATGGAACAAGGAGAGAGGGTGGGATGACCCCAACCTGCCACGTGAGCTCCTCCAGTCCTGGAGTGCATGGGAGGAGGAACTCCGATACCTTCCTTGTATCTCCTTTCCTCGGCCTTATGTCCCTACTGAGGTTGGGATAGATGGTGTTACCCATGAGGTACATATCTTCTCGGATGCCTCTGAGCAGGCATATGGAGCGGTGGCTTACCTCCGGACTACTGATCAGGGCGGTCAGACTTACCTGTCCTTCATCATAGCACGCTCCCGTGTCACTCCTAAACGAGCTCACTCGATTCCAAGACTGGAACTCTGTGGAAGTCTTGTCGCGGCACAGTTGGCTAAGTTACTTGAGAACGAGTTAACACTACATGTCCGGTCAATTTCCCTGTGGACAGACTCTACCACGGTCCTCCAGTGGTTGAATTCTGAGTCCTGTCGCTTCAGAGTCTTCGTGGGGAACAGAATCGCTGAGATCCAGGAGCTGACGGACAAGTGCTTGTGGCGTTATGTAGGCTCTGCGGACAACCCTGCTGATGACCTCACAAAAGGAAGACCTCTCCAATACCTGGCTGCACCGAACCGATGGTCCCAAGGACCCTCTTTCCTCCTCCAAGATCCCAAAGAATGGCCAGTAATCCCTAAGAATGAAACCAGGGAAGACCATGCTGAACTACGGAAATCTACCTTCTGTGGGATCAGTACCTTTCCTCCCTCGTCTGATAAGATTGATGGATGGAACTACAACACCTGGCAAGAACTGTTGGATGTAACCGCCCAAGAACTTCGGAACAACCTGGTTCCAGGGACTTCTCCGGAGGCTGAGGATTACCGCCAGGCTGAAGTCCATATCCTCAAACAGGTGCAGCAGGACTCCTTCCCTGAGGATTATAAACTGTTAGGGACTGGAAAGCAAATTAGGTCCGGGAGTCGGCTAGTTACCCTAGCTCCTGAAATGGATCCGTCCAGTGGTCTGATAAGGGTGGGAGGTCGTTTACGGAGAACTGCAGGCATCGAGGACTCCATTTTACATCCTCTGGTGCTAGATCTTTGCCACCCCATCACTCGTTTGATCATTCACCATTATGATAACCAGTTACATCATCCTGGATCGGAACGGTTGTTCGGGGAAATACGGAGATACTATTGGATTCTCCGAGGCCGCGAAGCTGTCCACCGGTTTCAACGCGACTGCCCAGAATGTCAGCGTTGGAGGGCCCAACCGACAATCCCTAAAATGTCGGATTTACCCGCTGCACGCCTTCAGCTCAATAAACCTGCCTTCCATTCTTGTGGAGTGGACTGCTTTGGACCCCTGCTAGTTAAAATTGGGAGATGCACCGAGAAGCGTTGGGGTATTCTCTTCAAATGTCTGACCACGAGAGCCGTCCATTTAGACCTACTCCCTAGCATGAGTACCGACTCATTTCTCATGGCCCTTAGAAGGTTTATTGCGAGAAGAGGAACACCAGCGGAATTATGGTCAGATCAAGGTGCAAACTTTCGTGGGGGTCAAAGGGAGTTACAGGAAGCATATGCCGCATTGGTTCCTGATATACAGTGTCAGCTTGCCCGCCAAAGGATCCACTTCCACTTTAATCCTCCATCAGCCCCTAATTTTGGTGGAGTTTGGGAGAGGGAAGTAAGGTCAGTTAAATCGGCCTTGTACACCGTTTTGGGTTCACAGTCAGTTTCAGAGGAAGTCTTAATGACAGTCTTGCTGGAAGTAGAGGCCATTCTGAACTCAAAACCCTTGGGGTATGTATCGTCAGATGTGGCAGACGCTGACCCGGTGACCCCAAACAGTCTCCTCATGGGGCGGCCCGATGGATCTCTGCCTCAAGTCATATACCCCGAATCTGAGATGTTGAGTCGCCGGCACTGGAGACACTCCCAGATTCTAGCAGACCAATTCTGGTCCAGATTCATACGGGACTACCTCCCTAGCCTCCAAACCCGGCAGAAATGGCAAGCCTCTCCTCCCAACCTGAAGGAGCAGACATTTGTTATGATTGTAGACCCCCAACTACCGCAAAGTTTATGGCCTGTAGGGCGAGTGATCAAGACCTACCCAAGTTCAGATGGTCATATCAGGTCTGCTGATGTACAGATAAAGGGTCACGTTTATACCAGACCAGTAGCCCGTCTGGTAATCCTGCCAGCCTTACCAAAGGATAGACTGAAGGCCCCCCACACTGACTAGTTAAGTCACCTTTCTGGAAGCAAAGATGCTCTGCATCTTTGGGGGCGGCTGTATTAAAGGCTCCTGCAAGAGAGACTTTTAATTTGAAACTGTAGTCTTAGTAGTATTACGGGAGGGGGCAGCGTAGTTCCTTGAGCGGCTGTTGTTTGCTGTGTTCGTGTGATCTGTTCAAGCCACTGGCTGAAAGGATGATTATTCTACTTGGTTCGTGGTGATTGCTGCAGATTTAACATCAAGGTGTTAGTCACTGACCGCAAAGTAAGCCGATTTTATTTATATTTGTGTTAACAGTGATCGGAACAATGTTATATGCGTCGGTATCAGACGAACCTGCCCAGACATGTCCTGTAACGATCGTTCTGTATTATTCAGCCTGGTAATGTTACTTAACTTGTGATTATTCATTCATTATCTAGATGTAAATCAGTGTTATGTATTATAGTGTTTCTTAAAGAAGTTGGAATGACGCGATGCTGTTCTATTGAGCTGTTAAATTACCGAATGAGTGATGAGCATTATGTTTATGCAAATGCTGCTCATATGCACCACGATTCTACTCATATATGAGAGCTGTATGTTCATAGTGACAAATTCTCACTCATGGCTTGTAGTCCTTTGTGAAGACCTTCTTTCCCTTCATTTAACTTTGTTTCGTAGAGAAATATCACTGATGTAAATTGAGATACTTTGGCTTCATTATATAACAGTGAAAGTTTACTGTTGTTTATATAACTTAGTTTATTCATTTTCTTTATTGTACTTATTTTTACAGACTATCTTCACCTTTTATTGTACATCTGTGGCCCTACCTTTCTCTGCCAATACACCATCTAAAGCTGATCACCTGTCTCCTCATTATTGGTGCTCTGACCAGCACCTGGGGGGGTTTACTCATCAATTACCCAATCAGCACCTAACAGCACAAAGTCTCTCCAACACTCATTTTAAAAACATCATTCTTCATTAAAAACGCCACCCCTCTCCCCAACCTTCCATCTCCATTATTTTATAAAACACCTCCATCCCATCTCTTTAAAATCAGTCATCACATCATCCCTCCAGTTGGTTTCTTGTAATGCAACGATGTCTTCACTCTTACATTTTTCTTTAACTTTTTCGAATTTTTTCAAGTCCATCAGTCCTCTTGCGTTAAAAATCACACAACTTAAAACCATTAAACAAAAGAAAGAAAGCTTAAAAACCATCATCTCAGTCCTTCTCCTCCAAACCTCTCAGCACTTCATATCAGTTTAAACATTTTACTCGTCCTTTTTTCATAACTTTTTTCCTTGCATTTTCTATATTTGGTGTTATCTTTTAATGTTCGTCTTCTTGTTTGTTTACTCGCTTTGTCTTTTTCCACCTCCTCCATCTTTTCCTCTTCTTCACTGTCCGTTTCTTTGTTTTGCTCCTTTTCTACTTGTCCCTCTTTCTCCACCTCGGCCAGAAAGTCTTTAAAACTAGAAGTTAATTCCATTGGTGTTCATGTTGAACTCTGTCCCTGTGTTTGTTCCTCATTATTTTGATCTCTTTCTCTGTCCTCCTCGTTGTTTGTTTCCTTTTCCATTTCTCGTTGTTGCAATCCCTCTGTTTCTTTCTCTTCTTCGTTATTCCCTGCATGTTTGTTGTCTCTTTCATGCATCTGCCCATCCACCTGGCTTTCTCCACCTCCTTCCTCTTCCTCCATCCAACACTCACATCTATTTAAAATCTCTCGGCATTCCGGGCACTTAACCTCAGTACAGTCCCGTGCAAAGTGTCCCCCTCCCCTCACATTTATAGCATTTAAAATCAGGGCAGTCCTTCATCAGATGCTCCGGGCTCATGCACAGCCGACAGGTCTTCACCTGGTGGCTGTGCATCACCCTAAAATACTGTGGCCCTTCCGCTGTTTCCAGCTTTGTGCTGTAAGGGAGGGAGACAACTTCTCTTGGAAACCTCGCTTTGACAAACCTGGTGCCATCCTCAATGTTTGTGCCCGGATACACCCTTCGTTTAATTTTTGACACGGGTAAAACTCCCCATCCATTCAATTTTTCTAAAATTTCTTCATCTTCCAGGTAGACAGGCAGATGCATGAAAGAAACAACATAGTTTCTGTTTTGCAGTTTTTTTACTTCGCACGTTGCTCCTTTTATTGTCAGTCCATCCATCAAAATGTCACGCATTTCTTCCTTTTCAAGGGTCAGTTCGTACTCTTTGCCTTGTCTTGGTCGTACTGCTAAAATTTTTCCTCCTCCAATCTGCTCCACTACCGCCTTGATAATGTCCACCGCTTTTGCATCGTTTGCTTCCTCCACATTAATAATCACCATTGCTTCTTTCAGATATTTCCTTTTTTCACATACCCTCCTTGCTTCCAAATAAGATCCGTTTCCAGCTCGTTGTCCATGTTCCAGTCCAGTGTCATTATGTTTCCGTGTGTCTCCAGCCATTCTCGTGTTGTTTGCCGTTGGTCCGTCTTCTTGGTTTTCTCCATTTCTAGCTCATATTCGTTTTTCCAATCCAGTGTCGTTTGCCTTACGTATACCTCCAGCCGTTCCAGTGTCGTTTGCTATGCGTGTTCCTCGTGCCAGTCCAGTGTCATTTGCCATTAATCCATCCATTGAAAAAAGAGAAAAGAGAAAAAAGAAAATATAAAGGGTTAACCACCCTCCAGCCAGCAAAAAAGCTGCTGTTGGGTGGTTTTATAACTTTAAAAAGAAACAAACAAAAAAAAAAAATTTAAAGTTAAAACAAACACAAAATAAACACAAAAAATAAACACAAAAAGGAGGAGAGCCTTCCTCTCCCAACAGCAGCCAACACTTCCTGTAGCTCTCTAGCGCCCTCAGGGTGGTATGGCCATAAGCTTTAACCAACTAAGCCACGGTGCCAATCTGCATGTTTGTCCTCCAGGAGGGTAGTTCAGAGGATCAAAGCATCCAGAGAAGAAGCCAACAACCCAGCGCTGCACGGCCTAAAAGACTTTGATCTTACTGAAATGGTTCTTGGCCATGTGTTAATACCTTTTGATTTGATTGGCATTATGTAAATGAATACGTTTTAGAACAAGATACCTCAAAACACTTTCTGCTGCCAGAGGGCAAAACTGTGCAGTATGGGTTTAAAAAAATGCCGAAAGCTGCAACTCTGGTGGGACTCAAACCCACAACCTTTGAATGGCCTCAACTGGTAGTCTAAAAGTCCAATACGCTATCCATTGCGCCACAGAGCCCATCAGCAACGTCAGGTGGGCCACGTGAAGGCTTTTCTTCCGGGTTCGTGCCCGTCAAGCTGGGTGAGGTTTGCACGATCTGCGCACAGGAAAGATAGGTCCTCGGGTCTCTGTGCAATTGATTCCTGGTTCAAAAAAGAGCAACCGCCAGCAAAAACGCACCCAGGATCTCTTGTTTACAAGACAGGTGCTTTGACCAGCTAAGCCACAGTGCCTAGCTGCTGTGGTGCGTTTCCCTGGTGTGCTATCCTTCAAAAGCAGCTGGAGGGTGGATTCAAAATGCGCATGCTCCGCTGTCAAGACACACAGGCAGACAACCAAAGGCACCGTTGGGATTTGAACCCAGGATCTCCTGTTTACTAGACAGGAGCTTTAACCAACTAAGCCACAGCACCAGTCTGTGTGTTTGTTTTCTGGGAGGGCGACTCAGAGGATCACAGCATCCAGAGAAGATGCCAATGGTTTGCGGGCCAGGTGCTGGACAACTTAAAAGTCTATGTTGACAACTCAGTTGGGCTGGTTTGGAAATGGAACCGCCTGCTGCCCTTTGAACGCCTCTGTATCCCTTTTTGCGGTCCGATCTCGGAAAAGTAAACACTTGCGGGTCACGAGGGCACCAAAGGCACCGCTGGGATTTGAACCCAGGATCTCCTGTTTACGAGACAGGCGCTTTAACCAACTAAGCCACGGCACCAACCAGCACGTTTGCTTTTCGGGAGGGCGGCTCAGTGGATTAAAACATCCGACTGTGAGGCCAACGGTTCACTGGCTGGACAGCTTAAAAAGAGATTGCTAACAACATTCTTTTGCCTTAGGGCAACACTGTGTAGTATAAGGCTTAACACAAAGCAAGAAGCCAAAACCAAAAGCCATGATTCTGGTGGGACTCAAAACCACAACCTTTGAATAGCCTCAGACAGCAGTCTAGAAGTACAATGCACTAGCCATTGCGCCACAGAGACCCACTCTGTGAGATAGCACGCTCCACACTCCATTCTCAGAAAGAAAAGCCCAAGGAGGTGCTCGAGCTCCGCTAAAGGCACTGCTGGGATTCGAACCGAGGATCTCCTGTTTACTAGACAGGCGCTTTAACCAACCAAGCCTAAAAGAGCGGCCTAAAAGAGTTTGATCTCACTGAAATAGTTCTTGGCCATGTGTTAACACCTTTGGATTTGATTGGCATTATGTAAATGAATACGTTTTAGAACAAGAGGCCTCATCTGGTAGTCTAGAAGTCCAATGCGCTATCCATTGCACCACAGAGCCTGTCAACATTGGCATTATGTAAATTAATACGTTTTGGAACAAGAGGCCTCAAAACAGTATATGCTGCCTGAGGGCAACACTGTGCAGTATGGATTTAAAAAATGCCAAGAGCTGCGACTCTGGTGGGACTCAAACCCACAACCTTTGAATGGTCTCATCTGGTAGTCTAGAAGTCCAGTGCGCTACAGAGCCCATTGGCATGGCTGGGTGGGCCACGTGAAGTCTTCTCTTCCGGGTTTGTGCCCCTCAAGCTGGGTGAGGTTTGCACGCTCTACGCACAGGAAAGATAGGTCCTCGGGTCTCTGTGCAATTGATGGCCAGTTCAAAAAAGAGCAAACACCAGTGAGAAGGCACCACTGGGACTCAAAACCAGGATCTCCTGTTTACAAGACAGGTGCTTTGACCAGCTAAGCCAAAGCACCTAGCTGTTGCGGTGCGTTTCCCTGGTGTGCTATGTTTCCCTGGTGTGCTATCCTTCAAAAGCAGCTTAAGGGTGGATACTGAAAGCACAAGCTCCACAAGGGCCGCTGTGTCAAGGCACACAGGCAGACAACCAAAGGCACCGTTGAGATTCGAGCCCAGGACCTCCTGTTTACTAGACAGGTGCTTTAACCAACTAAGCCACAGCGCCAGCCTGTACATTTGTTTTCTGGGAGGGTGACTCAGAGGATCACAGCATCCAGAGAAGATGCTTATATATATAATGGTACATATACCATTATATAATGGTACATATACCATTATATATATATATATAT